>BMAV01020540.1:117336-146860 GCA_019973955.1 Trichonephila inaurata madagascariensis | reverse complement strand
TTTCTCTTGCAGGAGTTGTTTCTATATAATAATAGTAATAATATACATATAAATACTCAATACAAGGAAAATAAATCCAAGTAAAAGATTAGTAAAAAATGAAACACAGATAGTACAAAATGTCAATAAAATAAGTATATATATCTAGACTTTTTAACCATTTAGTAATTTTTTAGAAGAAAAGAGTAACAGAAAGACTTAAAAGGCATACAAATAATTGTCCACTTTTTACGTTTATGATATATCATTTCGTATGTTGTGATTTGGGTGTAATACTAATTGGTTCTTCATATATTCCCAGTGTTTGTAATGCGGGTGAGCTTAAATGATTCATTCATTTAGAAAAGGCTATATTTTCGAAAGCATAGCACGTACACACGTGAAAGATATATGAAAAGAACCACTGATTCACTAAGTTTATACACCTTCTACAAATGTTCAATATGTGCCCCTTTGGTGACGCGGCACATGTTCAGACGATAATCGAGCTCAATGCGTATGTTTTGTAGCATAGTCCTGTCAACCGTCTGCAGTGCAGCGCTGATGTGTTCTTTGAGCTAGACTTAGGATTGCGGTAGTGGAGGAACGTAAACAAGGTTCTCAATGTACCCTCATAGGGTGAAGTCACTGGGTGTTAAATCAGGAGATTTGGGAGGGCAAATCAAGGTCATTCTCACTAATACACTTAATATAGGGATGCGGAAGTTCATCGTTTAGGTAGTTAGAAACTGGGATGTACCAATGAGAGGATGTGAAGGGTGGTATTAACTATACAAACTTGGTGTATTTGTGATTCTTTTCATATATCTTTTATGCACGTCTCTTGAAAATATAGCCTTTTCAAAATGAATCCATCATTTATACAAGCCCTGTATAAGGAAGTAGCTATATATTGGTAAAGAATTTATATTGACAATTAAATGCATATATATAAGGAATATGATTTTTCTATGGTCAAGTATATGTTACACATATTGAAACAAGATTCAATAATTGTTCGTTACTTATTTTTTTTTATGGCCATAACATCATTCCAGGAGAACTGCCGTTAAAATTGTTTATAGCAGATCTTCCGATAGACCCCAAATTACTACCAAAGTATTATAAACTGCTTGATTCGGAACCCAGATGGAAATGTCATCGAACATTGTAAGAGAACTGAAGAGGTTTGTTTGATTAAGGGACTAATTTTTTGTCGCAAAAGATACTCGCTACTCTGTTCGGGTTGTCTCAAGAGCTAAGTGTAATACAATTAAATGTTGGGGAGGGATGCTTTCCCAAAGGACTTTTAGAGGAAACACTGAACATGGACAACCCGGGTGACACAATTAATCCCAACAATACTCTGCCCTTACCTACGCATTGAGTAACGTTAAGGGGACGATACTTTCACCTTTCTGATGGGCATGTTGCGTGAAACCGCAAAGCGAATGATTGAAGGTGTAGATTTCCACACGTTGCATTATATACGGAGTAAAAGATAACCAACCCACTGTTTGTATATGTTGCGTGACACTAAAAGTGTATATATTAAAAGAGTAGGAAATGTGTGTGTGAAATATGTTCTTTATCAAATGACTGGTGCATTCAGTCATTCTTGTGGATTGTAAGCTTATTGATATTGACTCATCTACAAGCACAAAGCTATCAGCGGTTCGGAAATTTTGTTAAAAGTTAGTGTTTTTATTGCAATATTTTAAAAATTTAGCAATTATTTGGGATTGTTAAGAATAGCAAAGTTAAACATTTTGAATACGGCTCTATTTTTTTTACTTCTTTAGTTTTTAGTACAATTATTAGAAAAATTAACTTTACTTTAAAGTTAAGTTATTCTTGATGGATTTTAAAAGACAGGTAAATTTCTCTCTCTCAAATTATTATTGCAATAAAAAGTACGAAATAAGTTCACCAGAAAAATGCAATAATTTCTGGAGTGTTCAGCACATATTCATTGTCTGAAATTTATGCATGCACAGAACATGGAATAATGGGTATTACATATTTATTAACTTGAAGGAAAAGGCAGAATTCCATATAATTTAATGTCATGTGAGAATTTTAAAGTATTCTATCTTGAAGTAAAAAAATGCTACAGGCTCTTTCATTTTAAGATCTATTACATGCATTTTAGAATATTAATATTTAATGCTTATAATTTGTCTCTTTAGTGAACCCAAAATCACTTTTCCTTATATATATATTTAATTTCATATGTTATAAATGTTTCATTATATATTTTTAATCAAATAAATCATAATAATTGGCCTTCAAAAAGTGAATGAAATTAAATTTACGTTCATTCAGAAAGATAAAATTTTCAAAATGTTTATAGTGGTTCTGGGTATCGTTTTAAAGAAACAGTGAATTATAGAAACGATTTAGATTGAATGTAATACAATGTATGCAATCGTCCTAAGACGCTCAGTGAATAAAAACTGAATATATTTTAGAACACAAATTTGTATGCGCATCTAATATATCGAAAAAATAATAGAAGCATATTATGATAAATCTGGAATATTCTCAGAAGAATCCCTTTCAAAGAAAACATAAATATTTATATTTAAAATTTATATTTATAATCTTAAAAATATAAATATACTAGTTGCTTCTCTATTTTTTTCAAGATCTCCCTATATATATATATATATATATATTTGAGGTTATAATATTCGTAAAATTTTTAAAAACCGAATAACGTTTTAAATTTATTGTGAAAAAAATTATTAAAGTTAAAATTAAAAGGTTTATTTTTTATTGAAAATAACTGCAAAAGGGAGTATCAAATAAAAAAATATCAAAATGCAAAAATAAAAATCGCGATAAAACAGAATTAAACCTATTACTTACATTTTGACGAGTCGATCATACTATTCAAAATTCAAGATCTAATGCTTAGGGAATCCGCTTAGGTTCGGAAACCAATTTTTCAAAAATAGATTTTCAGAAGAATTTTATTGTTTTAGAGAACATAAATAGGTTTGAACAGTCATAATTATTAAATAAATAAGATGTATCACCTCTTGTTTTTAAAAAATATTATTTTCATAAATTTTTATCAAAATTTTCAATGTTATGAAACACAGCATAAATAAAAATACATTGGACATAATGTAATTTTAATTTCATTGACGTACTTCTTTATCTATTTGAAGTGTTACAAACTGCAGGGTAAAAAATATTTTAAGAAATAAATATTTTATAAGCATTCAAATTTGACGTTAATCACTTTTTGTCAAAATTACTTTATATTCTAGGCTGAAAATGGCTGTAAATGTAATTAAATGTAACTTTCTTAAAACCTGAGGTTTGTTATCCTCTAAAAGGCGTATAATATAAGTATCAAAAATTGCATTGAATTTTATTGGATTGTTTTGAAAATATTCCGTTTTTCGTGCACAAATTATTTTGTGTGAAAATTTCATTCTTCAAAAGATACATTTAAAAATATTCTAATGATGTATATAAAGTAAATAATAGAAAAACAACTTAAAATTATCTAGTTTTATTTATTATTCCTTCTTTATCCTCAAAACTTATTATTCTTTTATTTCCCAATGGCCGTAACATCTAACACCCAAAAAACAACTTTTCAACCTAGTCGGATGCCTTAAAATATATTTCATTCATCGTATAAAAAACGAAAATGTGTACAATAAAAGCATAAATTGTTTCTTCTTAAATTTCATTCAATAACTGTCCTATTACTTTTAAGAGATTTTAAATTGGACATAGAAAAGCAAAATCTTTAAATGAAAGTTGTTCTTTTAATGAATAAACAAATGAACTACCATAAACAAAATCAAACCTTACCTTCAACATTCATAATTATCTTCGCATTTAAATATCCATCCTCCATATAAAACTGATAATTACACGTCCCATTTAAAGGACCTCTAATTTTTTTCTTTGATTAATTACTAAAAGTTTGGGAAAGACGGCAGAGCCTAATTACTGATGTTAGAAAATGACTTGTATTACGATAGGAGCTACAAATCACTTTTAAATGTACATATTAGGATTTAATCGCACAGCTTATAGTTTTCCTTATTTTTAAATATGTTTCTTTAATTCACTGCGCTATTTGCGATACGATTAAGACCAAAATCGTTTGAGATTTGGAAAGAGTTGATTGTTTATCTTTTTAACTGAAAAAAATTATAAAAATAAACTTTTTCTTCTACTTGAAGAGAAAAGCGGGAAAATATTTCTGCTTTGAAAAGAACAGACGATGATTCAAGCACTTATGAATAAATTATTACTTAAGTCATAAATTTAGTTTATACCTAGAAATATATTGTTTAAAAAGTATATTACAGTTGTTTTTCAAGAAAAGAAAGATTTATTTTCTGTTAAAACTATGTAGGAGAATGTAAAAGTAGTAAGATGTTTAAATAATTGAAAGCCTTATTTGAGTTGACGTTATATAAATAAGAATAACCCCTATATAGTATTTTCACATGTAAGCCAGTCTCTAGAGTAACGTTATTTTTTTTCTGACAAAAACTCGCGAAAAAAGAATAATGTTTGCAACTTTTAAAAAAAAATTATTCAAAAAATGAATTTTTTTAACAAAAATGTCTATAGACGAAAAGAGAGGAGAAACTGAAACATTTTGTCAGAATAATCTGAATATATTTTTTGAATCTCTTAATTCTCGGTAAGGGAGTTACAAGATATAAAAGATTTTTACTCTTTTAGAAACTATTTAATGTTAATTACTAGTTCGAAAAACATAGAATCATAAAAAATGCACAGATATACAGGATATCCCGGGATTATTGGGACAAGCTTTTTGGGGACGTAGGAGACATGACAAGGATTCAGACTTGTATAGCAACCCATGGTCGAAACGTCTTCGTTCGGCGCTAGGTGGCGTTGTTTACAAAAGTATTGGAGGAAACAGACCTGTATTACCGCAGTCATTTTGAGCTGTCATCAGCCGCTCAGGTGTATGGGACGTTTTACGAACACCGAGCTGGCAGATATGCGCCTGATTTACGAATTGGCAGAAGGAAATGCACGAGAAGCAGAAAGATTGTATTGCGAAAGGTACACACAGAGAGATGCACAGGTCCACAGGATGTTTAATAATTTGCATCACAAGTTTGATTTAAATACGGGGTGCACTGAAATTTTTTCCATATTATAATTTTATCACAATCTTTATTAACTAAATAACTATTACGCAGCAAATAGTTATATACTGAATTCCTATACATCGATACATGATGCATAAATATTACTGTTCCAGAATGCAACTTTAACAATGTTAAAGTTGAAAGCATCCTTTTTTTATTAAAAATATTGCTATTTAACTTATGACCTATTGTATGTAATGTATCTAGATATTCATCAGTAAATTGGTTATTGTTAGTTTTAACAAAAATAACTAGAGTAAAGAGTAATTTTAGATTCAAATTCCCTGTTTTTTCCAAAAATAATTGTATCATCAATTTATCAATAAAGAAAAAAAGCAGCATTATCACTATGTTGTTTTCATAAGAATGTAAACGTAATTTAGATAAACTATTGTTTGCAGACACACATTGTGGTAATTTTTAATCCGCTTTAAAAATTATAATTACCATTAATTTAATTTCCCTTAAAAGTAAATCGAAGACAGTATTAACATTTAGAAACTGTATAACTCAATTTCGAGTAAATTACTTCGTATAAATAATCATTTTAACTGATAAATGTTGAGTTTTCAAGAAGCAATTTCGTTTTCTAGCAGGAAATAAAACTTAGCTTTTGCTATTCAAAGAATAAACTAAATTCAGTCAAATATCTTCCACTTAGTGCAATGATATTTTGCGATCTTTCTGTTAACTTTATGACTCCACGCTCATAGAACTTTTGGTTGTGAATAGCAAAAAACTCAACAAAGTACGATTTGAGAACTTCATTATGGCTAAAATTATTTTAAAAGTTTTGCATACCTCAAAATAAATGTAAATCCAATGGTGCAAGCTCAGGGCTATATGAAGGGTGCAGCATCATTTCTCAACTGATTTCCAATAATTTCGTACGTGTTGCTGAAGTTGTATGGTAAAGATGCATCATGCTTAGACCATGATCTTATCCGATTACTGTTATCGTAGAAGACTCGTTTTCCTCTCCAGAGATAATTAATTTCAATAAAGGCTGATTGCATTACATTTGATACGCGCACCACAAATATCGATTTGTTGATTTAAGTGAATTTCTTTCAGTTCAGGTGGAGACAAAATTCTTAACGATTCCACGATATCTTATGCGATTTTTAATTGTTGTGTTTAATACGTTTGATGTTTTTACTAATTTTTGTGCAATCTTGATTCAATTATGCGTTTCCTTTTGTCATCATCGACGTCAGAAGGTTGGCCAGAATGTTCATCATCTTAAGGGAAATAATTTCTTGAAGAATTTTTTTAAAATTAATTCTGATACGTGCACTTTGTTACACACACAATCAACATCTTAAAACTTCATATATCTCTTTGTAAACCTCAGCCACTTTCTTGCCTTTATAAAAATAAAAATGTAAAATATATCTTAAGTAGCTGTAAACAAAATTACACGGAAGCTGTTTCTATAATCTTTTAAAAGAGTTAACTACCAAATCTCAAAAAGAAAAATAAATTATAACATTGACAATAAAATAACAACACAAACATGACGCTATTTATTTGAGAAAACCAGAATAATTTTCTTGTCAATCCAACAGTCATTTTTAGTTTTAGATAGTTGAGATAATTTAATATAAAACGTAAATCCGAAATTTTAATAAAAATTTTTGTGCTAGAGTTTAGAGAAAAATATTTTTATCATAAAAAGGAAAGAGAAAACAGAAAATATTTCCACATAATACAGATTAAAACAGATTCTTATTTATAAAAATATATTCTGAGAGCTGAGTATAAATATAATTATTCAGTTTCCGAGTATGACGGTAATAGTAATTTAATATCTAATATTTTTATGACATTCATATTTCTTCTTTTGTCCTATAATGACGAATTATGTAGCTCTTTTAATGATTTTTTATTTTTGTCCGTGATTTATGTAGATTAATTTACTTTAAACATAGCTAAATATTAAATATTTCAAAATAATTGAATCTACGGGAATAAAAAATAATAATAACAATCTTAAAAATAAAGTTTGTTGTTGAATATTTTTCAGATGTGAGATTAAAATAATTCGATGCTTTTCATCATTATTTTTCTAAATAATTAATGAGACTAAAAGTATTATTTTATAATTACTTGTATTTATTTTAATTGTTTTTATTGTGTGTTCTTTACTATTACATACATACAGTTAAAAAGTTAATAAGTTATTGTTTAGAGAACACACATTTTTTTTCCTATCCTATTAATTTTTTATACAAATATTTGTATTAATTTCAAAGTCATTGGTCATTGGTCTCATATGTTTTTCTTATTTTTCTTTAAGCTTTTGATTTTTTTTTATCTTACTGATCTTTTTCGATCCGTTATACTTCAATTTCACGTCGTATCTTTTTAAGTTTTCTTTTCTCTTTTACCAAGATGAGGCCATTGGTTTTTCTTGGAAATTTTTGTATTCAATGATTCTTTTGTTTTTAATTATATTCCAAACACTTTTTTTTAAAAAAATTATGTGGTTTTTATATTTTTTAAGTAAAATTTTAAAATGAGTTTTTGAAGAACTTGTGAACTCCTTTACTTTTGAGCTTTCCTGAGGCCGCCATTTTTGGCGGGTTCTTGCTGACGGGTTCATTTAATATTTTTGCTGAATAAGGTTCTTAACAAATGAACTTTTCGATTAAACTGATTTTTTTACCCCACCGGGGCGCGCCCCCCGCTTACTTCTGGGTACGTAGGTTTTTGATTTTAACTGTATTATTTTTGGGTTTCATATTTTTGGAAATAATGTTTAGTTTTGCAAAAAAAGTAATAATAATAATAATTTTAGTACTATGAGCAAATAAAGAAGAAGGTTGGCCCCTTAAAGCAGTTTGTAACGCAACTTTCTTGCTATATTTTTAAATATTAATCAACTTCAAAGTTGATTAATAATTTTGTATGTATGTATATAAAAATTTTATTATGAACTATTCATATTTATTATTATTCTGTTATTAAATTTGCAGTAGGTGAATTAGCTTTAGCAAAAACATTTATGAAACTTTTTTATACGAAACAAAATGTTCACAGTTAAAAGAATCTGGACACTCATACTTTTTGCCAATGCATTATACACCAGAAAAACAGCGAATTTACTAAGGTCGTTTTTGCAATTTTCAAATATATACCCAGTAACAAAAATAAATGCATAAGATTTAGAAAAATTAAATAACACAGAAGTTTCTTTTTTTTACTTAAATCAAAAATGAAGTTTTAAAAAACACGTTTTATTTTGTTTACAGGAAAAAAGCAATTAATTCAGTTTAACTAAATAGTAAATAAAATACACTCTCGAAACGATAGTGAAATCAAAATGTAATATTTACATTGTACCCTTTTTCTATCTGAGGAAAATGAGTCGGGATACTATTCTGTAATATAAGCAACGACAGTTTTTAACAAGGTCAACATAAAGAAATATCTAAGCCCCAATTCAATATTGATGCTTTTCATACACTGGAGTCTAACATTATCGAAATTAAAAAATTATGTTCATGTATATCATCTACCACCCGAACAAAAGAGATGAAAAACAAATTTTAATCTAGTCTTTTATTAAAAGTCCACCTCACTAAACGACCGATTTATAGACAAAGGAGTATCGTGATTGCCTTAAGAAGGTTTTACCATACTTCAAGAGCTTAGTTCAGGAAACAAAAGCTCCTGCGAGTATTGGGATTTGATGATGCCCAAGAATTCCCCTTCGCACTATTCACTAGAGATAAATTCCTTCTAGTTTTTCCCTTTTTGTTCAGACTGAGTGAGATGCTGAGGCCCTGGCAACGCATACTATGGGGAACATTCGAGGTATTCAAAGAAAAAGTTTTGTTGAGAAGAAATCCGTTAGCACCTGTCTTGTTCCACACTGAAGTATGTTGGTGTGTTAAAGAAACATGATCTGAAAATTCATTTCAAAATTTTGTCTGAGTAATGTTAATTTGTAATTAAAGGATGAAAAAAATTTGATGTGTGTTTATAAGTATACTACGAATGTGTGAAATTTAAATTACATATTAATACTGTAACTGATAAATAATATATATATATATATATATATATTTGCATTGTTTTGAAAATAGGTTCACAAATATTTATGATTTTTACATTTATATAGATGATATATAGATCATATTTCATTTTTGTCAAGCAAGACAATTTTAAGCCTAACACTAATTCTTATCCTCAATACCTTAATTTAATACAGACAAATTCTAACAACTATGAAGCAAATTTTCTTGATATAGAAGTTAAATTAAAAGATAATGCTATAATTATTAATACTTATGACGAAAGAGATGAATTTAAATTCAATATTATAAAAATACCTCATTGGGAAAGTAATGTACATGTTTCAATATTCAGAAATAGTATTATTAATTACATACAACGCAACAAATTTCTACTTTCTAAAAATCAGAAAAAATAAAAAATTATAAACATTTCATTAAATACTGTTTAATTTAAAAATACCTAATTAATTTTATTAAGAGTTATTTGTATAAAGAAATTCTAAATAGCAAGAAAAAAATTCTCTAGAATATTAATACTGTAGATTATAATAAATTTATCATTTTTCCTAGTTAGATATACTGCATATACCTGCATTTCCTGTTATTACCTGCATTTTCAACTTATAGTTAAAATTCCTTATAAGGCATCGATTTTTATTGTAGTCGAGGAAGTCAATAACTGTGTAGTCGGAAATCTGTATTTGGGATCAACCCCTTTTTGAATAAAATGTTATTATACTATTTGGAAAGGCAAACATTTCTGTGACCGTCATTGTTTTGAGAATCTGTTCATTTTTTTATCATCTCTTTCTAGTTATCTTATTATCTTATAAATAAATTTCATATCTTATAGCCTTTTTTTTTGCCATTTAAAAAGTCCTACTCAAGAATTTTTAAAAAAAAAAATGCTGGGATGAAATTGTAAAGAAATATTTTCTAGAATTAATGTGGTTTTTCAGGGACAGGGGGCACATTTAGTAATATTCACAACTCAATCTTTACTAAGAATAAATTTAAATTAGATTTTCTTGGAAGTCAAATAGAGATTTGAAAGTACTAACAATATCAAAGATTTACTGTTATAGAAGGAATTTAAAAATAAAAAATGCAGACTGTGGAGAATTTTATTGCATTCTTATGAAAATTCACATCCCACGCGCAGATCAGAAAATTCGATTCATGTTTGAATAACATGCTAAATCCTTTGGTTAAAAGAAATACAACATTTTCTGTACATCTAAAGGTAGTGAGCACGAAACAAATTTATTCCTGTTATGCTTCCTCGATGAAGCGTAAATCTAATTAAGTTCAATAATGGCCCCCGCGCGTAAATGTAAAAATAATAAACTACTTATGTACAAAATAATTATAGAGCGCTTTATAATCATCTGTATTTCTAAGAAAAGTTTCAAATTATTAGTTTTGTATTTACTCGCGGGAATTTCAAAGAAATGTAAATGGAATTTAAATAAGTACAATGGTTTGATAAATATCTATCAGAATTTGCTTCTAAGAGAGTTAATTACTTGAATTCAGATAAAAAAGAGTACAGTTCTAAAATTCACGAGTAAATATTTACTTATAAAACTTTGGCTTCTACTTAATGCGTCGATATATTGCAAATATATGAAGAATATTAATTAATTGATTGTTTTGACGTTTATACACTTGAGTTGTATTGAATTCAAAATATATTTCATCGTAAAGCGAAGTGCTTAGAAACTAGATTTTATACCAGATGATATATCGCGAGAAATCGATTATTTTTTTATTTACCGATTTATTTATTCACTTTCGGTGATTTATGCATCGGCATTTATGATGTATGATTCTCATTAAACATGTGTGATTCTTATTCCAGTGTATTTTTCTTTTAAATTTCACGTACACAGAAAATATTGCTGAATAAATTCTTCAGGATGACTCTTTTGAAGGAAAGTTTATAATTCCTTGAATGATTATTTTCATCAGTAGAATGTATTGAAGATGGTCTTAAAATATTTTATCTAGGTTTTTGTAATTACAAAATTGTATACTGCCTGTTATTCAATTTAATTATTATTTTTATTGTAGTCGCGTAACAGAAAAAAATATATATTCTTGATATTGTTCACATCATTTATTGTTGTTGTTATTTGAGAGCATGTTTCGCTCACAAAAGTAAAAATACAAGAGATTTGTTTGAGCATGCTCCTCGTACTAGTGCAAAAATACAAGAGAGGGAATTATTCAAAGATCAGGTTTTTATATAATGGGAAGAACAGGGAAAACCGTAATATAAAAAATACAATCACGTGTTCAAGCGAAGGGAAATAGAAGTTATTTATAGAAAAACAATCATTGCTTAGGGAATAATTAAACCCGGTTAAAAAAATAAGACACATGTAACCAATTGATGATATTCTATTTCTTGAAATTGCCAGTAAATTTATCCAAAATTTAAGGTTAAAGGAATCACTTATAAATCTGCCAACGTATGTTTTTAATGCTTTAGAAAAAGATAAATTGAGACGCGTTTTGAAATAGAGTATTCGGGTTTATGAATTAGATATTATAAATAAAAAAGTTTCAATTTTGAATAGATAATAATTTAACTTATTCTACATATATATTAGTTCAATTTACAATATCGTACTGATTTTTCATCATTTTTTTTAAAATTTTCTCAACCAACATTCAATTATTAAGAAGACTTTAATATACTTGAAGATTAAAGTTTTTATTTTCATTTTCTGTAAATATACATACAAAAAATAAAGACACACAATACGTTTCTACGACTACTAAAAACCCTTTTAATTGTTCTTCTGAAAGAGAAAAAGAAAATTTTAAAAACTTCCTCAACCAAGTTTTAGTTTAAATATATTGAAGTTAAAGGTATCCGACTGCGTTCGGAACTGTGATTTTGCAAAAGCGTATAAATGGATAATATTTATGATATTTAGTGTCACTTATAGATTAGAAAATGTATTTAAAATTGTTTTAAGAATAGTATTAGAATAAAAAATAATTTAAATACAATATATTTTGACAAAAAATGAACATAGAATGACCCATTTTAAAAATATTCTCCTTTTCTGAAAAATGCTTCTATTATAATAATATTTTGCTTGTATATAGCTCAGACCTCTGTACAGAGGCTCAACTAGAATTTTTGAAATATATAACTTAGAAGTGGGTTTATCCATGTTTTACGGCAACAGAGGGGAGAAATTTTAAGAAAAAAACGCCTATAATTATATTTTATTTGGTTGTGACTTTGAAAATAATGTGAATTTTTCAAAAAAATAGCTCAGATTCTATGGAGAAGTCTTTAGTTTATATAAGCACACACACACACAAAATATTATTATTTTAGAAGCATTTTTTATAAATGGAGAACATTTGAAAAAAGGTTATTCTTTCATTTTTTGCCAAAATATTGTATTAAAATAAATTTTTTTTTGTCAAAATGTCCTCAAAACAGTTTTATGCATGTATTCTCTAATCTAAGGGACACTAAATATCATTAAAATTATCCATTTATGCAATTTTTTTAAAATCACGGTTCCGAACGTAGCCGGATACCTTAAGTATACCAATATCCAACAAACTACATAGTTTAAAATTGTAAATATTAATAATTCACAAGTTAAATTTTGAATCTAAAATTTAAATACAAAGCGGTGAAATGTATCAAGTTTTAGAAACAGAATTATTAGCTAAAATGGTTCAGCTGAGATGAAATAGCTTTCATGTGTTCTGTCTATCAAGTACCTGGGGTCTGAAATTAAGGAGGCATTCAGTAAGTCTGTCTCCCCCTTACGAGTACATCTGCACTTCGTGGCTCTTCAGCCTTATCACTTAGTAGAGACGTGTTCAGTTTCGGAATTGACATCCAGGTCCTAATCAGTGGTCTTATTCCGGATGTTTTCTGAGATAGGACAGAGTGTAAGGTAAGTCTTCGAATTTGATATTCTTTATTGATTTCTGTGACATTGCTGTAAATAATTCGATTAATGCAAGATAATTATATTTCTTAGAGTATTTTACGATACCAATATATTTGGAGAATAGAAAAAATAATTTTAAATGCGTAATGGTAATCATAGTTTTCAATGTTGTTTTGTATTGCTTCAAAATCTACACACGACATTTTAGAACTAAACCTCTTAACCGGTTAACAAAAACAAATAAATTTGCAGTAACTATAATAAAAGTAAAACCTTCTTTCTTTGTGTGTGTGTGTTTTTCTTTTGTTTCATTCAACTTTCAGTAAAACATATATTTTGCTTTTATTTTCAGATATGGCTTTATGTGGTGAAGATACTTTCTTTTAAAAATATTTCTGTTGATATTCTATTTTTAACAAAAATCAAAGATACTGTCGTTGGCAATTCATTACTTAAAAGTAACTAACATAGAGTAAGAAAATTTTTTATTAAATACATCCAAATGTCTTTTAATTAAAAAAAAATTAAAAGCCGTTTGACTTGATGGCAGTATTAGATCATTACTTACAAAATGTTTTTTGTTTGTTTGTTTGTTTTTGTTTTTCTAACATTTTTAAATTTGTTAAAGTAAATTACTTCGAATATATACATACATACAGACTGATCTCTATCTCGCTAAATCCCGAAAAACAGTTCGTTGTGCGGAAAGTTCGTTAAATAGAAATTCATCTTTCAATATACTCGATTTTCTTGGTTAAAAGAAAAAAGTTCGTAAAATAGAGGAATTCGCAAAATAGAGGTTCTACTGTAGCTGTAATTTCAATACATTTATTCTATAAAAATAAGACTTACGTAAGTCCTTAAGTTAAGTAACATTTTGAATATTAAATAAAAGTATTTAAGTCATAAGAAAAAAATGTGAAATATTTTTACTCATTTTATAAAATCCATCATAAAATATATTATCCATCTTATCATGAATGCAGCATTTCGTAATTACAACTCAAACTAGATCATCTGCTCAGATACTTATTCTATTGATTCAAAGCATAAGTATATTAAAAAAACGAACTTAATTAAATATGACGAATGCGAAGTTTTAATTGCAATCGTCATTCACAAACAATCCTTCCGGGTCATCTAAATTAACTTAACAATAACGTGCGTGTGGAATAAGGTTTCTTGTTTACACTCCACATAAAACATAATTATGTCTTCTATAATTTCAAAAATGCCATTGCTGAAGTTCTGTTTTAGGTTTTTATTTTTCTGTTTTGAAGCACGACTTCATGGTGAATGTTTATCAATAGTTTGTCTTAGCCTATCTGGGACAGCTGCAATTATCACCTGCTCAGAGCTTTAGTTCTTTGACTTCATGGACTACTCTGTTTTTCCTTCAATGAGAGATAGAATTAAAAAAGTCCATTTGTCTCTTTATGTTACTTTTGTAATCTGTCAGTTTAAATTGGCAGGTAAAAGAGCTTATTTAATTTCATAATTTACCTCAAAATATTTGATAGTTTTGATCAGCAAATAGTTTGCACCACATCCGGATACATCCAAAAATTTCTTTCAGATCGCAAAGCAAATACAGCTTTAGGTCTTCATTTATGAAATGTATAGAGTGTGTTGCTTAGATAATAATATTTATAAAAAAGTACTTTGTAAGCTTAGAGATATTTGGATTGTAACTTGGAAATATTTTTAAAATCTCTACTAGGATCTAATTACTTCAAATTTAGAGATTAAGACTATTTGAAAAACAAGTCTTGAATACAGCCTCTTGAAAGAAGGAAATATTTTTAGAAGAAATATTTTAAAATGTTCGTTTGTGTACAATTTTTTTTTTACCTTTAAATCTCGATTAAAGTTGTGGCATTTTAAGTTTCAGCTGTTCCTTGAAAATTTAGTGTCATAAGTATCTATTTTAGTTTTGTTAAAATTGCAATCTACATTAGCACGCTAGGTAATTATTTTATCAATATTTCATATCAGATTTACATTGGTATATATAGAGCTCATGATTTCATTCTCTCTCTCTTAAATATATTATATAATCATGATAGGATATCTATATAAAATATAGGATAATCTACAAGTATATATACATAGGAAAAAAGCGATTCACCCACTTATTCATCACTAGATTTCCATAACTACTAAAACTACAAGCTTGAAATTTGGCAAGCATCTTCCATTTTCTGAGTAAAAATTCGTTAAGAATGAGCTTTGTGAAAATTAGCTCTCAAGAGGGATTGTGGAGGTGTTATATACGAAAATTCCTGTTTTTAAACTACTACCTCGACAAACTTGAAATTTGGCAAGAATCTTCCATTTTCTGAGTAAAAATCCGTTAAGAATGAGTTTTGTGAAAATTAGCTCTCAAGAGGGATTGTGGGGGTGTTATGGACGAAAATTCCTGTTTTTAAACTACTACCTCGACAAACTTGAAATCTGACAAGCATCTTTCATTTTCTGAGTAAAAATCCGTTAAGATTGGCTTTTACGGCAATCTACACCTAAGGGGGCTAGGGGATATTATAAATAAAAAAAATCCTCTTTTTGACCTAATTGACTCTTACAAAGTGAAAACACTAACTTCTTTCGTCTGTTAGAGTAAAAATCCTCTAACAAGGGGAGGGCACGACTAAGGAAATTCATTTGGGGACGAGACTTTGTGTAATAGTAGTACTCCTTTAGGGTGTTCAACCCTCAATGTAATTTCGCCGAAGGCCCAGTCAATTCAGAAAAAATAGCCTTCGAAATTCATGCTTAGCTTTTATACAATTAAACTTTAATTATCTCCAGAGAAGAAATGGCGTAGTTGGTAGAGTACCTGTTTACCACGCGACTGGTCAAGGTTTGAGTCACGCGAGCTTTTTTTTTTAAAATTCATTTAAATATTTTTACAATTACATCAATTTATTTAAAAAAGGCTTATTAAATATTAAATCATATTTTAGATAATTATTTTGTATTTTAAAAGTGAAATAATTACTGTAATTATATAAATATTTATATCATATTTTATAAATACAATTATTAATAAATAATATTTATTATAAAAATATATCATAATAAATATTAAATGATATTTTATATAAAAATTAGTTACAAATAGTTTTATAATATGAAATACAATATATTGTAATTAAAATTTTATAAAAAAAATTCTAATAATATATAAAAAATATTATTTATAAACAAATTATTGTATAATTAATATAATAATAATATATATCTTATATTATATATTATTAATTTATTTGTTTTATAATATATAAAATATTTAAATAAATTTATTTAAAAAGGACTTATTAGACTGGCCATTCGGCGGAATTACTTTGAGAGTTGAACACACTAAAGGATTACTACTATTACACAAAGTCTCGTCCCCAAATGAATTTCCTTAGTCGTGCCCTCCCCTTGTAAGAGCGAATTTTACGGAAATCGACTCCCAAGGGGGTCGTGGAGGGTTACGGGGGCTTATAGATAAAAAAAAATCTGGGTTTTGAATTAGATTTACAAATTTTGTATTCTACAGGCGTGGCTCTTTTGTTGAATATACAACCACTAAAAATGGGGGTTTGAAGAAATCAACTCCTAGGGGAAGTTGCTACAGAGACTTAATTAATAAATATACTTCCGTTTTAGAAATTCAAGCCTGTCCTTTTTAAATCAATAGGTGAAGGCTATAAGAATGCTCTGCAATACAATCGAAAGCTTCATGACAGCTTAGATGACAATAACCTAAAAATAATGTATAGGCTTTCAATGTGATGAAATACTCAGCGAAGTGTGCGGGTAATAGCTACTAGCACTGTATAATTTTTTTGTATTTATAATGGATCAACATGATTGCTTAAATTAATAAAAGTGTTATGAATGTTCAGCTGTTTTACTTTAATCTAATAGTTTTTTCATCCTCTGTGAATTTACAATCTTTCTCTATTTTTGACTACTACGATTACTGTTTGAGACTGAATAATGGGTTACATTTTGAATTTAATACATATAATAGTAGTCTACTTATTATGAAGTGCATTTTTAAAAAAATCTAGTATGAAGTATGTAAACAGAAGGTTCAATTAAATTTTATTAAAGCATAGTTAAAACTCATACTGTTTTCTAACGCGATGGGATTTTCCTGGTTTTAAGATTAGGAGTTAGTAAATATTGTTCTTTTTTTCACAACAATACTGTTATAAAAGAAGAAATTAGGTGATTTTGACTATTTTTTTAAAAAAAAACTAAATTTTACTTAGTAGATATATATTAAAATTCCTTGTTGTAATGGACAATGATAGAAATTTCTTAACCCCCACATTCACTAGCAGGCAAATTTAAAGCATCTTGCTTTGGGTGCCAAGGTTTTATTTTAAGAAAAACAAAAAATTTTATAAAATATAATTATGTTAAGTTACTGATATAACATTGTAGCATCATGTGCAGTGTTTTTTTTCTCATTAAAAATTACTGCGAGATAACTTGCAACTGGCGTCACTGAATAGGATTCCGGTGCTGAGTGCCACTTACGAGTTATCTCGTAGTTTTTTTTTTTTTTTTTTCAATAAAAATATTCATATACAAAGATTTTTTGTTTTTGTTTTGTTTGATTTTACAAGCTTCTAATTTTATCTGATGACAGTCATATGTGTAATATTATAACAGATTTTCGTACAGATGTATAATGATTTTCGTTGGGAAAAACCAATAAGGCGAGAGTTGGAAAATAATGAAAATGAACTGATAATTAAAAATTAGCAGACCACAGGAGAACCATCTGTTGGTACAAGAAAATCTCTCTACCCTACTTCCAAATCTTCCTGCAGAAGGCATTCAAGTTCTATAACCAAAGAAATCGAGGGAATAAAAAGATGAAAATGCGTCAATTCAGGGAATCAGTTATTATGCATTTATTTGATGGCGGGGGCAGCAATGCAGGAGGAAACAGCACCTTGAATACAAATATACAACTGATTTCCACTAGTTAGAACATCTTCTTCCCACAGTAAAAAAGGAATCCTTTTCAAATGTGTAAAAAGCAAAAAAGAAAAAACGTACGGAGATTAGGTATTTTTGTCCAGGGTGTCCCAACAACTCAGCACTGCGTTGATCCTTGCTTTAAAGCTCATCCTACACGCCTACAATAAAAGTTTTTCTTAAAAAAAAATTTTGGAATACATTCATATATATATATAAATTTATAATTAATATGCGTTTTGCGCTACATAAACTTTTCATTCATCCTTTCTAATAATTCCTAACTAAAATGGAGATATGTAATCAATCTAAAATTGTAGCAAACACTACGAGATATCTCGTAGTACGCGTTTGTACCAAAACTGACAGGTACGAGATATCACGTAGTGTGTGCTGCAATGGGTTAAACGAAATTCACAGTTTCAGGAAGTAGACATTTAATCATCAAATGTTATTTTAACATTAAAGTTTATGTATTCTGAAAAATATAGATGTATTTAAAAATGTAATACACGGGGATATTTATTCCAACAGGAAGGTATGTATACTAATTATAAATCTGTTTTTAATTAGTCTAAAATCAATTAAGACACGCAGCAAATATTTTTTAAAGAACACTTTACTCTTCACGATCAGATTTATGTTTGTGAAACAATGCAAGGTATTAGATTTTATAGGGAAAAAAATATGTGTAAAAAAAGCATTAATTAGTGACGTTATCGAACATCATTATTTTTTTGTCTCATAGGTGCGAAATTTTTAATAAGTAGAGTGATTAAAACTCTCCTAAATCCTTATACCTCTTAATTAATAAGCTTGTACTATACAGATTCCTTTAAAAAATACAGTCACAGTCACACAGCCACATATAAATTTAAATCTTCATTTAATTATGTTCAAGAATTCCGTAGCTTTATTTTTAGTTTTTGCGTCCAGAAAAAATAGATAGCTAATTTTAGATTTAAATGAAATGCTAAGGAATGTGTCGTACATGAATTCCTATTGATAAAAAAAAATCTTCCAATTATGTACAGAATATTATCCAAGTAGAATAAATCGATATATACTTTTTATTTCTTTTAAAATAAGTGAATTAATTAAAGTGAATCTATCGGTGCGTAATAATTCAAAAATGTCTTATTTTTTTCACTGCAAATTATAATCTATAAAAAGACAAAACGTGGAATAATCAATTTATTTATAATTCACTATTTTGTGTGTGTATATCATGCATATGAAATATATAATAATTTTAATCAAGGCATACAGAAAAAATCTTTTAATATTTAAAAACATTTTATCCAGTTAATTAAATATCATTTAATGTGCGAAAAATTATGTTAACTATATGAATGTTGTCATTTTATTCTTTATAAAATCACGAACTAAAAAGAAGGTTGTGGAATATACATAAAAGTAAAAAAATAGGCTTTTCTATACGTAAATAATAATTTGATTACATATTTCAAAACCGTGGTAAGATACCTAATCTTTATGAAGCAAAAACAGTATTCGTAATACATATATAGAACTATTTTCCCCTTCATTCATATTTTTGTTTCTCTCTTTTATTTCAAGATGTAATTAATATTTGTCTCCCAGTAATATAGAATAAAAAGGGGATGTCAGGCTCTGTAAAAATGTTTAATCTTGCTGCTCAGTTTCAAACTTGGACAAGTCATATAAATTCTGAGCTCCATATTGAAATTTATTTCGTTTTTTTTTCTTTATTAGATTTCTCAATTATAGAGTATTAAATTTGTATACGTGTATTTTATTATATAATCTGAATTTCTATTAGTAATTAAACTGCTGTATTTGATACATTTATATATAACGAGAAGTTCCCATACAATTAAACGCTATTCGGTAAAATGGAATGAGATAAACAAGAATTCAAGTTAGCCTCGGTACCAAAAGCCCATGAGGGCCAAGGCCTACTGTCCTTATCTCAGTTTACGTGACCTTAGGCGCTAAAGTGCGCTTGCATATGTTTCAGTCAAGTATTCAGCCTGACGCGAAAACCCTTAGTGTTCAGTTCCCAAGCAAGTTTGGTACTCATTTATCGACCCATTGAAGGGATGAAAGACTCAGCCACAACCTTGCAAACCCAGGATTTGAACCCCAGATCTGTGGCGTGGAAGCGCGATACACTACCACTCAGCAATTGGGCTTCGTTTTAAGTCTTAGTTATCTTAAAACTTTTGGCAATAAACTGGCCTGATCAAAACACTCAACAATAGTGACCTTCTGGACCTTAACCAAACCCTATTACTAAGAATTTATTATTATTATTATTATTATACATGTATGCATTAATTTGTCTCACGGCGAGAAATCACACAGTTGTGACATCTCTCGCGTTCTTCTTCTAACATAACTCCTACGTTCTTTGACGGCCACGATTAATGGCAAAACTTTTCCAACCCAAATCCAAGAAGTAAAAACGAAGCAAAAATGCAAATAAGATAACCTTTAAAAGGATAGAAAGTTTAGTGAGCAAAAATGGCAATTTAGAGAAAGCTTAGTTCGGAAAAGGTGGAAGTGTAATTAGACGGCCTACCAAGAAATCACGGAGATCCCGCCAGTAGTACAAGGTGCATACTATTGCACTCGAGCCTAACCTGAATATCTGAAGTTAATTGAACCGTTGAGTATTCAACCAAGGTAGGAGGATTATATTCTGAACGCTAGTATAATATTGAGATCGAGATTAGGCAGATATAAGATATTTATATTGATAAGTGGTCTAATTGCGCGATCTGAGTAGTTAAAACGGCGTACTTTGGTTTATTCTCACTTAATATAAGTTTGTTCGTTATCTAAGTAATTTAAGTTAAATTCTTAATAAAAGTCATATTAAGAATTATAGAATGTCTCATCCTTCCGATAATCCCACACCTCTAACTTACGCGGAAACCCCAAGACATAACTATCGACAGATGGCCATATCGCACAGTTACCGTTAAGGCTTTACCTTTTTTGCCGAGTTAATTTTAGAATGTAGATGAAACTAATGAAAAGATGACATCAGATGAGTACAAAATTCACTCGTGTTGTTTAGATTGTAGAGCTGTCGCCGGAAAATGAGGAAATTAGGGCATTCATCAAATCCCTAAGGGAGATGATCAATTCATGCAAGATGTTAAAATAACATCTCTTTGAGGTCATTTTCCTGAAGTAAGTAATTGATTTGATCGAATCCCCGAACTGTTTTAGTGAAATGATGAAATGAACAAGTCAGCATTTGTAGAGCTCTGTTTTCACTTGTTACCACTCCCTTTTACCTCCCCCCTCTCTCCTTGTCCGTGAAAGGCAGCGTCGGGCTTCTGACGTGGCGCACCAAAACAAAATGATCAAAATATCATTTTTTAGTTTTATTTACTTATATTTTTTGCATTATTATCTTTCGATTGAAAAATCACTTTTGTATGCCTGAAATTTAAAAACTGAATAAAACTTCAATTAAAAAATGTAAACAAACAAATTAGTTAATTCGACCACGCCCTCTTTATAGGCAAAAAAAAATGCTTTTTGATAATAAAAAAAGCTATTTTAAAAAGGGAAATAATAACAAAAAAAAAGGTGATATAAATAAAGCAGGATATGTCTAAAGTACTACATATATATATAATTTAAAAAAAAAAGTTTGAAATTCTATTACAAACATCCTTCTCTTAAAAAATAATACCAGCTTTATTATCTAATTATTTTGTTAATTAATTCCGGATAAATAATTTATAATTCAATGATTATTGTTGTATTATTTACTCTACTTTTAATAATGCACCCTATTTGGTAAATAAACACTTTTAAAATCTTGACAATATTATTTCATCATTTCACTGAAACAGATTAGGGGGGATTGACTTACTCTTTCCTTAAGGAAATCACCTTACAGAGTTCTTATTTTAACATCTTTTCCGTGAAATGATCATCTCCCTTAGGAATTTGATGAAAGCCCTAATTTAATCAATTCCCTGCGACATAGCCATAAGAATTGGACGTAGTGGAAGACATAATTTTGAAGCCACCATTCAATGTGCTTTGTAGCTATGTTCTCAGTACACCGACTCGGAAGAATAATGATTAAGAAAGATCTTATTTCCAGTTCACAACTGAGTGTCAAAAAACTCAAGTCGGAAGTTCCAGATTAACCATCACTGTTGATGAATCTCTCTTTGAACTGTAGTAGTCTGATTAATTGATGTCCCAAAGCAGTGCTTTTCAAACTTTCAATATTGATAACCCAATTTTCAATCATAATTCGCCTCGCCCCCCCCCCTCCATACAATATCAATGTGCTGAATGCAATAATAATGAACTTTGATTCTAAATCTTATAATATACGAACTTAATTATAAACCGTACAAATTATCAAGATAAGTATTAAATTTTATATATGTTACTTTTAAGTAATATATATTTCAAGTTACTTTTTTTAAGTAATATATATTTCAAGTTACTTTTTTTAAGTAATATATATTTCAAGTTACTTTTAAGTAATATATATTTCAAGTTACTTTTAGGTAATAAAATAAGTATTCTCCCCTACTTTTCCTTCCTAACTTTTAAATTGGAACAGATTTCAAAATATTTTTAATTAATTTAAATATTTATTTCCTCATACATCCATATAGATCTCAGCTAAATATAGAAAAATAATTGAGAGTGCTAATTTCTAATATTAAACTTTCCTTTGAAAAACTTTGCTCTTCAAGACAAGCCCATAGTCACTAGTAATTATTAAACTTTTTCTTTATTTAACATTAGTAAATTATCAGTAAAATTAATTATTAAATGCATTGTATAGTATTGATACATTTATAACCATATCATATCAGGGTAAATGTGTACTTTATTTTTTATTAAGTCAGAAAATATTTCGTTTTTTTTTCCTTTCAGTAAATTAATACTTTTTTTAAATAATCTTTTACTTTCTATAGGCTCGCGTGCCCAAATAGTGTTATCATGCCCCTTGGGGCGCACTCCCCCGCAGTTTGAGAATCTCTGTCCTAAAGGCTTGAAGGCTAGAACCTTGTTCCAGCTAAAGAGTATGGTATGACGTAAATTAAGCAGAACTAGACCTCAAAGTTCATGGTAGAGCGAAAACTAGAAGAGAAGGAAGTAGTAACTCTCAAGTACGTCCTTTTTTAACATGCTTTTATAAGTTTAACTTGTATGTAATGGAATCTTTGAACTCGATTTTTACCCACTTTAAAAGGTCAGATTAATTCGAAATTTTGCACACTTGTCAAGGACTGATGACAATACAATAATTTGATAATTTTGTTTCATTGTCCTGATCAGGATCGTCAAAAATAAAGATCTTAAGGCTTTCATGATTTGACGACTAATTCATTATATCGTTTCCAGATTTGGCGACTAATTGCATAAACCATTTTCAGGTTTGGTGAACTAATTCCATATGCCATTTCCAGATTTGGTAACTAATTCCAAATATAGTGACTAAAAGATTAAGGTGCAACCCTAAAACACGCAAATAGGCTTGTGGTTAATGCAAATAAAACAAAAAAAGTGTTCTTCATGTGAAAAAGGAATGGGTGCGTGCCTTAGTTTTTCTGAAAATGGAAATAAAAAAAAAGACTCGTGCATGTGAATAATAATAATTTATGTTCTAACTGCTAAATATCTTTTATTTTTATAAAGCAATACGTTTAGAAGTGATGATACGAATTAACATTATTGCAATACGTTTAAAAGGTGATATAATACGATTGATATTTAATATTTTTTCTTAACACACTTTTTTTAATTAAACCTGTATCTATAGAGGCGGAATCTTTGAAATATAACGATATGTGACTCATCCGAGGCCCTGTAAACGGAGAGAATAAATACCCTTCAGATGCATTAATTAATATCCATTGAAGAGCAAGACTAATTCCAGCAGCCACGTAATTCCAGCTCAAGCCACGTAATTCCAAATATCAAACTCAAGGATAAATTCAACAAAGAATAAATGATAGTTTTAAAAGCTAAAAAAACAAGCTTTTATTGTAGATTGAACTAAAAAATGAAAAATAAATTATAGTTTTAAAAAAAACTAAAAAACACGCTTTTATAGTAAATCGAACTAAAAAGTAAAAATATAATTCTTGATATAAGAATAAAATGATTAACGAGAAAATTAATGTCATTGTGGTAAAAGCGTGGAGTGTGTGCTTTGTACTACATTTTTACACTAACTCAGCATTTCCGAATAGAACTAGTAAGAAATTATAACAAAATTAATATACCCCACGCTCTTTTATCCCAATGACATTAATTTTCTCGTTAATCATTTTATTTTTATATTAAGAATTATTTTTTTTTACTTTTTAGTTCAATTCACTATAAAAGCATGTTTTTTAGTTTTTTTTAACTATAATTTATTTCAATCGACTCTGAGAACCAAAATTACAAGTTTTACCAGCGCATAGATTACCATATAGCTATAGAGTTATATTTATTTAAATGCAGATTTTTCTCCTCTATTTTCTAAAACTCTTAATTTTGGGCCGAAACATCACGTTAGCCAGTTAATTTTGTTTTAAGAGAATCATAATTTCATGACCCCATTCCACCAGAGGTAGTTGAGTGGAATAACGTGAGTTGACAAACCTTAAATGTAACTTGACCTAGTGTTGTGGTATGAGATCCTAATAACTTGTTGCCTTTTTATGGTCAAAATCATGAAATCTAACGTCACTAATCTAATTAGAAGCCGTGATACAACTGAAACTAATTGTGTTAAATTAATATCCTTCAAATGTTTCTGTACGTGCTCAATTCCTTTTTTACACGGTAGATACGTTTCACAGAAATTCATGTAAAAAACGAGTAAAAAAGATAAGTGTCTTCCCGTAAATTTGGGGGTACACTGCATTTTATCCTTAAAACTATGGAAGTTGAAGTTTAAAAATAGTGTGTAAAAAAATGATGAAAACTTCAAAGGTTTTGATGTGCATTCGAATGCATTTTTATTGAATAGTAAAACTTTAAATCATAGGCACATATATTTCTAAAGTAAAACTAACTAGCTCAACCAAAAATAAAAAAATCTGCTAAAACAAAATTTAAAATAGAAAACTCAAAAATAAAAATAGAAATAAAAAATATTCAGTTGCATAATTATTCGTCAATATCAAATAATAAGTTAACCTTTTTGCGACGGCCTGGACCACCGTCGCTATCGTCACTACAGATACACACACTCTCTAAATGAGACTTTCGTCTGGTATTACTGTTATGAACTACTGTACTTTTCAACAGGCCTTGTGATGTCGATTCTTTTAATAAAAATCTGTTATAGACAGTGGAACCTTTACTATTGGTAAGTTCTTTACGCAACTTTTGTCTCATGTAGCAACGATCTGAAAATTAAAATAAACAATTGAATTTGTTGGCTATTAGAAGTTTTCTTGGCCTTAAAATCCAATTCAAGTCTTAAGTTTATTTCTATGAACACCTAGATGTGAACATATATAAAACTGTAATCTAGCCTATTGCTCTGTATGGAAATGAATGTTGGACCCTCAATAAAGCAGAGGAATAAAAGTTGCTCATTTTTGAAAGAAAAATGTTTGGACATATTCAAGAGAACAACGAGTGGACATAGTGAGAACTATAAAAGCAACACGTATTAAGTGACTGGGCTTTCTGTACAGATATGTCGATGCTTTTCTTACCAAAAAAGTAACTTTGTCGAAAATAGAAGGGACCAGACGTAGAGGAAGACCACCTACACCAGGGGTGTCGAACCTTTTTGGATCAATGTGCCATTTCTTCTAAAGAAGTGTTTAATAAGGTATAAACGTGCCATCAAATAATTTTGACTTGTAATTATTGGGAAAATAATAAAACTAAATAGTAAGAACACACACAAAACTCTCTTTATTTACTACGAAAAAATACCTTTTGCACGGCATAATTGTAAATGTTTTAGTTATACGTGTAATTCAACTTAAAGTAACATTAGTGTGAGTTCTGTTGTTACAGATTGGATGACAAATAACTTATATTAGGATTGTAAGATATTACTTTTAGTAAGGAATGTGTGCTAAATTGGAGTCATCTGCCAATCGGTTTTTAAGTAATTAATTATTTTTGTTGTGATTCGCTTTTTTGACAAGAGGATTTGTGATTTGTTTCAGAATACCTTTTTACAGGCGATGCTCTGCATGTCACTATTTCAGAACATAAAACCGCTTTGTTGCCTTTACTAATATAATGCCATATTTCTAGATTCACCAAATTTGAAATTCTCTGTTAAAAATACTATCTTGACCTTTTTATTTTTTGGCTGAACTAGCCATGTTAAATAACACTTAAAAATCGAAAATATAATACAAATGAACTTTAAAATACAGTTGTGTCAATTGAATTGACTATGCTATGTGTAGACAAACTTTGCATCATAAGCAATAGTAATTCACGACGTAACTAAGTCAAGACAATAACAAGCGAGTGTGCTCCCTGTCGACCCACAACCGATCACTCGCGTTTGTTCGTAATACTTCATAGTGAACTTTGCTATTTTGAAATAAACTGCAAGTCATTTTGATGGTTGGCGTGCCCAAAATATTGTTTCGCGTGCCATGAATGGTTCGCGTGCCAATAGTTCGCCATTCCTGACCGACACGATGGTTAGACGATGTTGAAAAGGATTTCAAACTAATGGGAATCAACCGATGGAAGGTCATCGTGACTGATAAGGTCATTTGGAGCAGGATCAGCGAGTCAACCTTAACCAGCAAAAGGCTGTTGAGCTTATGAAGAAGAAGAATACAACTTCTGATCCACACACAGCTAAACATCGATTTAACGAATAAGGGATTCTCCAGTAACTACTACATTTTAACAGTGTTGCTTATTTTTTGCAATGTGGTAGAAACGTGCGATTTTGTGAAACATTAGTACCGAAGATTGCAATGTTTTTTCGACCGTTCATGATCATGTACATAATTATGTGGCTCTATTAATGGCTTAGAAATTGTTTTAGATCAAATAAATTTTTTTCAAAAAAGGTGTACTTTTCTAATCATGTAACTTCGAAGCGTATAAAAAGAGTTTGGTGTAAATGTTTTAATTTTATTTATTTATTTTTTCATTGAAGACATATAAAATAATTTCCGAGAACCACAAGTATCACGCGGGGTTTTTACAGAAGTAAAACAAACAAAATAAAATAAATGTAATAAAGGATAAATAATAAAAAAGAGTTGCGAAAGAATTAAATAACAAAAACAAATAAGCTATAAAGGCAAATATGCACATCACAAAATAAAACAATTAAGTAACAAAACCAATACAATGATGTGTAAAATCAGAGTAATGAAAAAATTACGAAATCAAATCAATCAAGTTACAAAATAATATGAAAATGAACATTACTTGAAACAAGATAAAACAAATAATATAAAAAAAACTTTTAACTTCAATTCCTACTTTGTTAGAAAATGTACAGACGTCATCTGTTGAAACTAATTGTAACTACGACGGAAATAACGCAAAATAAATTTAAAATTAAAAAATAAAATTTAATTAATGAATTAATATTTGAAAAAACTGTATTAACATGTGTCATCCACTACAAGTTTAAAAAAATTTATTTGAACTTGATTGAATGAACAGAAAGTATTTTATTAACGCGATTGAAAATTTGAACAAGATAAATATATAAAGATAGAGAGAGTGCTAGAGAGCTAATAGAAGGAATTGAAAAAAAATTAGGAGGCCAGCTGATTTTAAGAGCATGCAGTTTAACCTTTATGCATTTTCTTTCGTTCTTAAATTTTACGCAAAAAAGGATATGATGTTTAACACTTTGCTCACCACCAACATTACAGTCCCAAAGTTTAAAAGATAGATCTGTTGAGATAAACTTTAAAATTACCATATCCAGTGTGGAAGTTTGTGAGAGTGTTTTAATTTGAAGTGCAACTGATAAAAGAGAAAGAATGCCACCTCTTTCGGGCTTATAATGTTATAATACGTATGAGTGACACGTTTCTAACTTATATATGTATAATATACTTCTTATATATAAAGAACTTAGCTATTTCTAATGCTCTCGAAAGGTGGAGTTGTTATTGCAATGAGTTTAATTTGATTTTTCACAATTTACTCATCACTTGACGAATTCATAAAAATTTTTTTGAATTATATAAAAATTATCAAAGACTAAAGTTTACACAATTTTATAAATTTTGATTATTTTTTGTATAGTGTACGTTATATATTTCTTTCCATTCTTTTTCTTTTACGTAACTTTCTTTTCTTTTTTGTATATATTGTATATATTGAAGTAACTCTTTAATG
The DNA here is from genome assembly GCA_019973955.1 of Trichonephila inaurata madagascariensis. Lineage (NCBI taxonomy): Eukaryota > Metazoa > Arthropoda > Arachnida > Araneae > Nephilidae > Trichonephila > Trichonephila inaurata. Next base: position 118,459 of record BMAV01020540.1, on the reverse strand, counting down.
TGAAGATTAATCACCATATTTCTGAGTCATTCAGAAATTGATATATCACTTTTTGCGCAAGATTGCTCACAATGAATATAAATCGATCACGTATAATATCTGAACGTGACATCACGTATAGTATTCGAATAAAATGAAAGAATCAGGATAATAATTATTTTATTTGATTGGATAGTTTTTTTTTTGGTACTTTTAGCTATTTTGATTTTGAAAAAAAATAGTAAAAATTTAGATTTTTTGCAATTAATTCTTTACTGAGAAAACACACTTGATATAAATCAATTAAAAATAAAATAAAATTAAATTAAATTAGGCTTTACAAACAAAGTTCTATTATAGTTATACGTCTTTTCAATAATAAAATTTCTTGTTATACTATCTATATGTAAAAAAACAAACGCAAAATATTCAAGCTCATGTTTAAAAAACATCAATCACTTGTATTGCAAACCTTCTTATGACTAAAATATGACTGATGAATTTGTTTTGATAATTTGACATCATACTATACCTACATAATAGACTCTATTGATGACTGACCAATAAATTTTGAGTAACGGTCATATAACGAGAACTCTTTAGCTAGTGCACTATTCTCCAAACTTTCCATACCACATCATAAGTCTAGCGGTAAATAACATACAAAATACCTTTTTATTCTTCGTATACAAATGAGTTTTAATATTTGCTAAAAATATTCTTACTTGTCAAACAATTAGGAAAATTGTATCAGTAAATCACATCGGTTCTCGAAAACTAAGTGCTTTTAGTTTTAAAAGTAAATGTAGTATGCCATCCAATGAAAATACGGTAAATCGTTTTTAGCTCAAATTGTAAAGGGTTATATTCGCAATTCTTACTAATCCTCTAGAGTTAATACTTTTATAACGTAAAATGATTATAAAATTGCTTTCTCTCACTCTCTCTCTCTAAAGAAACCGCGATTTATGTTAATGAGGGTGAGAGTTCGCGACAAAGTAAATATGTGTGTTTCTGATTTATATTTGATCATTTTGCTTTTACGTAATAATTAGTAGCTATATTTATTTTCTAAGCCGGTTTTTCTTTTTGTGCATAAAAATATTTCTGAATGGTTCAAAAAACTTATTAATGTGAAAAAAAA
>BMAV01020540.1:94541-116936 GCA_019973955.1 Trichonephila inaurata madagascariensis | reverse complement strand
CTTGTATCATGCTCTTTTTGATTTTGTTGATTTGGGGGAACAAAAAATAGTAAGAAACTAATTATTGAATAAATAATTAGCACTCATTAATAAAATTAATCATTAATAACAAATATTTAACTAAACTTTACGTACTATACACTTAGAATTATAATCAATCGACAAAAAAAAAATCAAGGGCTTTGGGGGGGGGGGGTCGGACCCCTAGGACACCCCCCTTGTGTGCTCTACTGCCAGTAGATCTTCACACGTCCTCTAGGACTCAGAATTTTTCCTTCTGGTACCTAGGAAGAGGACTTCGAACTGGGAAAATTTTAGTTAATTAAGGCAAAATTATAAATTCCATACGCCTATGAAACTCGAAGATGGAATATAAACCCTTATGCTCACTGAATCCCATCCAATAATCCCGTTGTAGTAACTGGCTGCTGTTGGTGTTGGATTATTGAGTGTTTAGTACCCTTCTCCGCATCTGAATGGGCGTTGTACTTTGGGCATCTGGACTGTAAAACAGTCCTCAATCCCATATCATGACAAGTCTATGATGGGGAGCTTGACGATTGTGGGGTTTTCCTTTCTGCTTAGTGGCATGACGGCGATTGGTTGGACGATGGAATCCGGGAGGCGTGGCTTCAGTACTTCATCTGGGTGGAAAGTTGAGAGAAATTTTGGCTTGGGTGAGAGCTTAGAGGCTGCTCTCTGATTGGGTGCTGGGTACAGTGATAAGTGACTCCGATTGGCTGCCCTGGGGGCTGAGATACAGTTCATGGGGAGGCGCTTGTCCAGTGGGTAAGAAGGAGAAAAAATATTGACAAAAAATTAAGAAAGTTAAATGATAGCTGACTAAGATGCAATAAAAATTATTGCATTCGAGAAAATATTAAGGAGGGTTGTAAGAGTCAAGAAGTATTCTTCTTGGCCTTTTTGTATTATCATTGGGGGTATAAGGAATTAAATTTTGCATATTAGAATTATTGGTATCAGGTAGAGCGTTAAAAAAGTTAATTGCAGTATTCTGAATATGAGTTTTAAAGCTAGTAATTTTCTTCTCCGCATCTACGGGAATGGTTGCTATTTGTAAGAGGGAGAAGGGCATTCCGGGGGGGGGATACGCGGGCGGGTGACAGAAAAGAGAGTTCCTTGGTTTTTAGCACGACGTACAGCGCAGGAACTTATTGGAAAATAAATAGAAATATATTACAACTGTGTATTTATCATTTATTGTAAGATTCTTATGTATGAAGATTCTATATTATTTAAATTACATTTCTAATCCTATATATATATATAAAGACTAGTTATTTCTAACCACTAGAATAGTTGACTAATGGCTAGTTATTGGAAGTAGGTAAGTTTGAATCGCGCTTTCAACCTCTAGTTACTCCAGCTATCCCTTCATGAGGATTAATGAAAAAGTTACACATGTAATCCAATTAGACCACAAGTCAGAGGAATGATACGTTATTATAGTTCAAAATGAAGAGGTTTATTTAATGTAGAATTGTTTGGATTCATAAAATAAATCGCTATCGTTTAATAGGTCTTTATTTAACATTCTTCAGTTGCTGAATAAATATGAGATTACTACATTCACTCACGATAATTTTTTAACCTTTCACAAAATTCAATATTTTTAAAGATAAATTTAAAGGAAGAATGATATAATATCCATCCGTTCTTTTCAAAAGGATTTAATTTGATTCTATATATTACACATAAATACACGACTAATGTTTTGGTTTCTGCTCAATACGGCTCTCTAAATATGTCAAGTGCACTCTCGTTTTCTTACTTAAGGAATTTATTCCGACTTCTAGAATTCTCCCACAAAGGTGACAACCCAGCGTGAAGAACAGTGCCCACACATTGGAAAAGATTTGCGAGAATTGACACACCTGCGTATTAACTCATGCATAATGAAAGTCAGCCAAAGACTCGCATTTTGAGACCCATGAATTAATTCAAATGTTTTATTTTGTTATGTTAATGTTGTATTAGAAAAATTCTTAGAACGGTTTCTGATTACGCCCGACTTTGATACCTGAAAATAATCAAGTCAATTTCGTTTTGTTTTGTTGATACATTAACCTTTTACCGGACTATTTTTTTTCTAGCGATGGTACATTAAAATATTTTTGGGTACGAGATTTATTTAAGAAAATGGAATACTTTAGCTTATTAGGTAAAATTATTTAGATTTTAAAGACCCCTTTTTAAGTGGAAATACGGCTACCACGAAACCCCCTGTGTGCTATTGAAAGACGTTTGTACCTTTTGTTTCTTTTTACCTCTCCCAACAAGAAATTTCTAAAATATACTTTGTAAATACTATTAGCTTCAAAAGAATAATAAATTAGAAATATTTTATATTTTTATATGATGAGGATAAAATTAAGAATTTATACATATTATTTTCCATGAAATTTATGAAATTAGATATCAGTACATAATAAACACAACAAATTTATGAAATATGTTTGATGAAAATGACTAATAAAGAGATTAGATTGTGATTAATTTGGTGGAAGTATATTTACCACAGCTTGGTTAAGGATTGCCGTAAAATCAGGCGTATAACGCGCACTTTTAACAAAACTAGTAATATAAAAAAAATAGTTTTTAAGTCAATTCCTACTTAGATCAACAAAGAAAAATTTTATTTGAGCTACTTTTTATTAAATAGTTACAATTAATATAAATATGCATATACAAAGGACAGAATCACAACATTAAGTGGTAATTAGTTTTTTTTAATTATCATTAAAGTATCGTATTGTCCTTTTAATTTCAGTCCAACTGAATGCTTTAACACGTGAGAAAAAAACCTTTTCACACAAGTTTTGACACAAGTCGCCAAAAGGGTCGCTAAGTCGCCAACGTGGCTGTATTTGTAATTCTTTAAATAATTAGTTTTAATCAATTAATTTTTATTAATTGTAATTAAATTATGTTATTGTCATCCAAAATGACCCTGTATATAAAATTTCAGCTCAATTCAGCGCTTTAAAATGTATTTTATTAACGATTGAAAATTCCACCAAGATAAATAAATAAATATACAAATATATAAATAAATAAATATATAGACAGTGCGAGCTAATAATAGGAATTGAAAAAAAATAAGATCGAAATCTATGGGTGCGTGTTATACGCTGGGTATAAAAAGGAGAGAATTAAAAATGAAAAAAGAGATTAGCATATAGGAAAAAATTAAGACTTCTACAAAGATCGAAATACTGTTTATTTTAATGAAATAACATTCCTAATGAACTTAACGCGGGTTGTAGTTCTAGAAGTATACTATTTTTTTCTAAAGCTTGGAATAGTACCTTCTAATAAATGACTTCAAAACAATCGAATCGACCTCGAATAAATGACGCATTGATCACGTACATTCCACACAGGTTTCTTTAAAAAAAGGGGTTGCGTGTTATACGGCGAATATACCTAAATAATAAAAATTTGCCGCTGTAAAGTATAGGTGCGCGTTATACGCCAAATTTTGCGGTAAATTAAAATCGGCTACAGGCTGTCCTTTCTTTTGAATTTAGTGAATCTCGTATAGAATTATCAATTTAAAACTTTTAGATACCTTAGCTTTAATAAAAAGCTTGATTTTTCTTCATCTTAAAAAGTGCTAAGCTGTTTAAATGTACGATTGGGAATCAATTCATTTAAGGTACTATTATCTCTAGTTTTCGATAAGGTATTAGACTACGCATAAAAAAAATTAAGTTGGTGATAACATTATTAAAATGCAAAAAACAACATATTTGAAAACCAATTTTTGACAGAAAGGGAGCTTAAATTATCATTATTCTAGAACATTATTGTGAAGCTCTTCTCGCTGTCTTCACAACGATCACACCGAACTAAGCCGATTTCAAACCTTAAATTCAGACTCGGCATACCTTTATCGGTTTTAGCACAACAACACAAAGAACTTTAATACTGCTCACATCACTCATCTCAGCTCAATAAATTTCTGCCTTCCTTAGTCTATCATCTAAGTTCTCCCCAACAGATTTAGAAAAATTAGTATATATAAAGCAGTTCATTACAATTTGCAATCTATATGCATAACTTCGGGAAATGAACGTAGACTTATTGTAAGAAATAGAATCGTTAGAACAGAATAGAATCTTACAAAATAACTTAGTATAAGCAAGGAGGAACCTAACACGCTGGTATATGGATTGGGATAAGGTTTGCACAATATGATTCTGGATACTTAAAATTTCAATAATCAAAACTCCTCGCAAATTTCATTGACCTCGAGGCTCTAAACGAAGAAAATAAATTTTTACAAATATTATCGATGTATTGTCGTTTTTTTTTAAAGTGCATGTGCTCATATATCAACATTTGAAATTATATCTCACATTATCGATAATACAGATGTAATTCTGACGTGATCAGAATAAAAACAAACAAAGAAACTATACAAAATTCACATATAAAATACACTAAACCTCCAATACGATTTATATGTATATATTTTTCCCATACTATTTCTACACATCAATGTAAATTCCAAAGAATACCTTTCTTCTTATAAGCATACGAATCCATTCTGATTTCTGCTCTATCAATTTAGATACCTGTCTCGTATATGCATTTCTCATTCTCATATCCATATCACTAAAGGAACTTATTTCGTATACTCCTTGTGCGATTGATATGAGTATATTTCCGCTTTCATTTTCACTCATAATCTATCATGTGTCTATTGTAAGCACTCGCGATTGTTTCTAGTAAAGTAATAGGATAATTTTAATCTATTTGGTTTCTGAATTCTACAATTAAGTTATTTCAATAAATATTTGTTTCAATTGGAACCAGTGAATAGGGATCCAAAGACTTATAAACAATATTCTAGAAGAAAAGAAAAGACAAAAAATAACCACGTCAAGCACGAATGATCAATATATTTATTCAGACGAACAAATGCAATACAATTGTTCGACATATATAAGATATGAATTAGCATTGCCAGTTTCCGAATACAAACATAGAAAAAAAAGAAACATATTAAAACAATGAACATTATCACACCTTAGCAAAAATTCAACCTTAACAGTAAAGTATAATAATCAATTTAATGATTGATCATTTAAGATTATATTTAAAAAAAATGAGCTGGGTACTCTACAATACAAAAACATTCAAACAGTTCATGGAAAAAATGACTTAAAAAGTGAACAGATTAAAAATTGTTAACTGTTAACACTGTCAACTTGCCTCGGTCACCCTTACATATACTTACAGTTCCATAATTTGAATTATTAGATAAATAAAGAATCGGAGAGAAAATTAGGTTTGGTTTTACGCGTCAGAGAAATTTAATTGAGAATGGTAAGAGCATCTTGTTGTTACACATAAACAATTTGAAAAGTCTTACATCAGAACAGCGACAGTTATTGCAATTGTCAATCTATTAACACAACACGCTGAACAGACTTAATAAGAAAGAACAGAAGATAAACTAAGTCTATTTACGAAACGCTAGTGCTAAGAACCATTCCAGTAAATATATATGGTTTTTATATATTTCCTTTTTTTATATAAATGTGTGGACCAATACAGCCGATTTATTTTTATTTGTTGAGCTTCTGTGTATATTTATTGGTTTTAGTCAGCTTAGAGCAAGGGTGGGCAGACTTTTCCAGGGTGCGGGCTACTTATAATTTTTTCTAGCTGTTGCGGTCCACCCGATGTCAGTGGGTGAAGGGGGGGGGAAGGAGGGGCTGTTGATTTTTTTCTCCGATTAATTATACCATGTATATAGTACGTAAAATTTAATTAAGTATTTGTTTTTATTATTTTTTTATTATTTAATGTTGATTATTTATTCAGTAATTTTTTTGTACTGTTTTTTGTTCCCGATAATCTGCAAAATTAAAAAAATATGTTTGGCTGAGTATTGGGGTATGATACGAGAATGTTAGACTTTCGACTCGGGGCCCCGCCCGGGGGCGCCTGGGGGAAGAAGGCTTGTGGGGGGCAATGCCCAGTGTCATAGATGTGTTGAGGTAGGAAACGGTCTACGATATTTATTATAAATTAATGATAAATTCGGAAAGCGTACTTACCTACAGAACACTAAAAAAAAAAAAAATAATTAACACTTCTAAAACCATAATAATAATAGTCACAAAACATAATATAACAATACAAACATAATAATAATAGCCACAAATATAATATCAAATGATGCATTTGTTATCAAACACAATTCAAACATAAAAAATAAAACAATTTTATCTGAAGTTAGTTTTTGTTGTTATAGTCAGTAGAAGACTTATATATAATCTGCATAATTCAGCCAATCTTGAATATTTCCGTATATAATTACTGATTGCTAATATTCAGGCGGTCACCCCAAAATGTCTTGGCGGTTCACCGGTTGATCGCGATCGACGTAATGCCCACCCCGGGCTTAGAAAATGTATCACTCTACCTATCTACATGTGCGTGGGTGTTACATAATTGTCATGTGTTATTAGGTATAGATTCTTCGTAGTCTTTCTTAACCCGCGGTCACTCGCGCCTGTTTTTGCTACCGCCTTTACTCGCGGGGTGTAGAGAACACCCCAAACTTTTAACACGTGTATTTAATTATGAAAGTTAAATTAAGTCATTATGATACATATTTATAAAGTACAAGATGTTTTTGTATTATACAAATAAAATTATTAAATTTATTGCATACAAATGAGACTAACACATTAATTTAAACTAAACATACAAAATTTTCATTTTAAAACACATAATTTTATATTTTTTCATAAACCAGTATATAAAACGTATATACCAGTAATAAATATACTTTACAATTAATGAGATAATGATAGCAGAAAGTAGAACAATAATATTTTAATCATTTTCCAAACATTCAGAACAGACTGTATACATATGCTCAACTTCTCGCGGGAGTTCTCAGCCCCCCAGATAAACTTTTGAAGGTCATTACATTCCAATCGTTCGAGAAAGAGGGATTGCATCAGGTCTGAAGGTTCAATGACCTAAAATGTACAGCTACAAGAGAAATTGTGGTTCTGCGCATTCTTTTTAGAATCCTGGGAGGATTTTCTTGTTGCTGGGGTGTACAGAACACCCCGCGCGAATGATCGCGGGTTAAAAGTTACTTGAATGAATGATATTTTTGACTGAAGCAAAGTTAATTTTGTCTTTTTCAATGAAAATGTCCTTATTTCTCAAATCATGATAGACTTGCGATTGCTGTTATTATCAAAAACGTATCAAAAATACGTTTACAAATTTACAAAAGCCCAAGTACAAAAGTGTTCACATGACTTAAAACATATTTTTCCATTGTGTTTTGAATATAATAAATGAATATGCAGTTATATAAATTTTCAAGCGAAAGAATTCTGTGTGTGTGTGTGAGTTTTCTACTACAGTAAATTCTGCATTATATTCAAATAAAAAAAAATGTGCTTTAACTCTTATTATATGAAATGAAATGAAATGTTAGAGACATTATATCCATCATTTCATTGTATGATGAATGAGCAGAATGTATAATTTCCTTTCGGTCTCTCACTCCATGAATTATTAATGATTCCTCGGACTCCATAAGATGATATATGAGATTTTGTGTAATATAAATAATAAAAATATTTAGTGTTACATGTATTCATATCTAAATGTACACTATGTATCTCTTCCTTTTCTATTCGTTGATTTCGAACAAAAATATGTGAACTGTATAAATTTATATGGTCGCCTTCTATCTATGCAGTGACCCATGTCGAATTTTTATTTCTTGGCTCTCATAATTTTTATCTGTGTCATAATTGATATTTATATAATTACAGCGCTGTTGTTACCTATACAAGTTTTTAATTTTAAGCAATTATTTTCAAAAAATAACTTATTTATCTAAACTTTTCTTATATTTCACTCATTGCGTCTGGAGAGAAAATATTTCGCGTTGAACTGAAACATTGAACTAAAGTTTGTCGAATTGGAATAAAATAATATTTACTCGTGGAAAAAAGTAAAATGTAATAAATTTGAAATAAAGTATCAATATTCAGAAATTTAAATTATTGTGTAAACGAAAGGTAATTACTAATCACAGCTAATTAAAGATCACTAATAATAAGGTAACCAGTTTTTTTACAATGAAAAAGGAGGACGCGTGCGAAAAATTTACAAAAAAGTTGCAACGTAAATATATGAAACATTTTATTAATTCAAATAAAATTACTCTAATTACGCCTTTTTAATCATTTACTTAAATGAGTATTTTCTCATTGAATATATATATATTTTTTTTGTCAATATATCATTTTCTAATACATTGGAAATTTCGGAGCAAAAAATATCCTTTATATTGAGCTTTACAGTAAGTGCTAGAGCTAAAGTATCAACATTCAATCTTGATTTCTCACTTGTTCAAAAATCATTACCAACTGAAAAAACTCTTTCAATTTCTGCATTAGTTCCAGGTCAGCACACAACGTAAATTCAACCTAAATAACTAAATTATCATATGGAAAGTGTATATTTTTTAAATGGTTAAGTATTTCCACCTATCTTTTATCAATTTCAGCATGCTGATTTACCAATTGTTCCAAATTATTAGAATTTAAATATACATTCATTCTTCTAATTTATTCAAACAGACAATTGTCATCGATTTTAATATCAGGCATTTCTTTCGATAAAAACTCTACACAATTTTCTATATTTGCCCACTTTATTTGCGATGGTCGAAAAACACCATTGAAAACAAATATTTCCTGTGATATTTGTTTCAAACCAGTCTTAGACATATTGGAGATATGGTTGGTTCATCTCTGAATACAGAGATAAACAGATCGGTTTTAAAATATTGAAAAGGAGGACAAGTAGGAGGACACTTTTCGAGGAAGGACAGAACGTATAAAAGGAGGACGGTTGGTCACCTTACTAATAACGATCTCTTTTTTAAAGCTAATAAAGAAGGGTAGCTAACTTGGGGAACTTATCAACCAGCTTGGCGTTAAAAAAAGCCAGAGTCGGGTAAAATAGGATCCACCATAATATTTAGAACTGGCTGAAATTATTTAAGCCCTTGCTTCGTAAACTCAGGGTCTATGGGTAATAAATACATAAAAGACAATATTTAGTCATATAAAAACTTAACAGAATAATTAAAGTACACAGTACTTGTCTTGTATTCTCGCCTAAATTTAAACTCTACGTTATTCTAGTATTTTCATCACGCACTTGGAATGAATCTATGAAAAGGGTAATTCAATGTTCTGTTATCTGTATGAGTGTCTTCATCACGAAGCTTATTTTTATGAAGATTGCAATTTCTAAACAAAATGCAAATGTATATGATTTAAGCTCTATTATTTTTGTAACTCTCATTAAACACTTATTTTTTTAATACATTTATTATAATAAAAATTGTTTCCCTTTTATCTTTAGAGTGAATTTCAGTAACTTTGCACTTTAAAGCAAAACGAGGGCTACAGGCGACGGACTTGGCAATTTTGAGCCTCGGACATGTGTCGAGGACTGCACCTGTGTGGTATCCATCTTCAAACAACCATACCCAGTCGACGGGAGGAATTAGAGTTCGACAGATTTCACTTGCATCCAGTGAAATCTTGCAGTGGCACCAGGACTCGAACCCGCAACATTACTGCCACTAGTCCATGCCCATAACCCCTAAGTTATCGAAGCCTGTGTTTCACTGTGTAATTACCATAATCCGATGTAAATAAAATGAAAAAAAATTTAGCTTGTGTGACTAGGTAATGAATGATAGATCTATTCTGCAAATTGATTTTAAAAAATCTGCAACTAAAAAAAATCTGAGATTTTTGTGTAAAATTGCATTTTTATTTCAAAATTAAGAACATTCGAAATTGGAAATTCCCCGAATACCACAACAGACTGTGCGTACGCAACAAGACAGCAGTTGTTAGAAATTCCATTTAGAGAGAATTCTGTGTGAGAGAGCTTAAGTTATTAAAATCTTCATACACATAATTCTATAGAGATTTGCATAACTAAAGCCCTATCCCACAACACGACGGTTAATGTCCGAGTTCATGCCTAAAACTACTGAATAAACCTTGATGCTTTTGTTCAAGACATGACAAGAATTCTTTAAGGTGAGACAAAAATCTGTGACAATTTTATGGTAGTTCGAGAGATGTATTAGTTTCTCGAAAAAGCGAAAGTTTTTAGATTTTTTATCTGAAAATGATAGAGAATAATATAATTTTTCTATAGTATCTTTAGCGAACAACACACACACTGAAATGAATGTTTCTTTTTAAAATATTAAAATTATTTATATGTATGCATGTTCTCGGGAAAATGTAAATAAAACTTTCAAGAACTCAACAATTTTTTCATTATTTTGCTTATGCTTTTACGTTCGGAACCAAACCTTACTTCTTTTTCTGAATAGATCTTTTTAAGCGAATTTTATTTATAAGTATTTGATTTTGATATTATTTTATTTTACTTTGCACTCTGAAGCAACACGAGGGCTCTTGGCGACAGACCTCTTAACTTTTGAATCGCGATCAGGAGTGACGTCACCTTTGAGCTGACACCCCACTCTCTAAACTTTCCCAGCACGCCAACGTTAGGACTGAGCCAAAACATTTAACTTACAAAAACCCCTTGTAATGAACTCTAGACCCATTCTAAGACTCAAGGTGGTAACGCGGACTAATCCGAGGAACTGCATCTGCGAGAGTGCCACACCAGAGTAGTCGGTGATTACCTCTCGACGAGAGAGGTTGTTCAGCTCCACCAACGAGCTTAGTGCGGATATTTGGATTCGGTGATTAACTCTCAAAAAGAAAAGTCGTTTTAGCTCCGACAGTAAGCTGAATGTGTGGATATTTGGATTCCGGTTATTGTCTCTCAATAAGCTCCACCTGCGAGCTTTGTGAAGAGATAATTCAGTGTTTGTCTCTCGATGAGAGATCTGTGAGCCCCACCAAGAAGCCTAACGTGAAAGATTTTTTATCTGCCGGAGGCAGATGTGTTGGATGCCACACTGGCCAATAATTTGCTTTATTTCTCTACAATTGTCAACAAACTCGGGATATATTTGCGATTTTTACTTAAAATATGTACAAAGTGTATATAATTTTATTTAGTGTGATCGTGATCCAATAAACCATTAAGACATCAATCACGTTCCATTAATTGACAAGGCTAGGACATTACACCCTCTACGTGGTGAATCTTGGTGGCACAAGTACCCCAACACATGACTAGACAGAAACAGCTCCACCCACAGGTTCGACCACTCGACTATCTAGGCAACTTATTTATGGGTAAGTATATATAAACATTTGTTTACTATTATGCCCTCAATATACTAGGTTTTTGATATCCACTTCATTCGTAATATAAATACTTTAAGAGTTTTGGACTTTTTAGACTTTTTAAAAATCAGTAATGTAAAAGTTTGTTTATATATTACTACTCGTATTCATAATGTTATTTTCCAACTTGACATAGTGTGGTATATTAATCCAATATATTCCTTATTATGATAAAATATCTATGTATTGGATGAGTTTACTAGGTATGTAGGTAATTCAAATATAAAGATTTGTGTAACTATACGTAATAGGCAGGGGCGTCTTAAGACTTCTTGAGGCCCTCGGCACCTAAGCAAAAGTGGGCCCATTGCCCTTACACAAATATAAGTCTCACCTATGATCTTAAAAGAAGACAGTGCATAGCATATGTTGTCAAAAACTCGTATAAGCAATAACCCGAAACAAATAAATGTGCCAGATTTGCAATCGCACAAACCTGACAAAATATTTTTTGCTTTTATAAATATTATTTAAGGAAGCCTATTTATCATCTCTTGAAAGAGATCTTCGAGGAAAAGTGTCATTGAATGTGATGCCTGCTTATTGATATTTTTAAATACAACACTTTCGTGACAAATCAAACAACTACTGAACCATGTGCTTGTTTTTCATAACAAAATAGTCAACTTCCCAATCGTCTTGAAATGATCTATTTTCTTCGAAAATATTTCGCTTGCTGAAAAGATAGTTAAAAATTACTTCCACTTATAAAATGGTCGCTACTCTACTGTTTTGTCTATTATCACTTATCAGAAGAAAAAAGTATCAATTCGCACCCATACGACATCGACAGCAAAAAGCAAAATTGATATATTTGATTTTTTAACAAAGAATTTCCCACCAAATTTTCATAAATAAATGAATTTCTCAGAGCAATGGGCCATGACCGAGTCACTTAAAGAGGCCCGATGGGCCGCATGTTGTATGGGGATACGCTTGGGTCTATACATGGGTGACGGTCATCACATGTAGCCAATTGACCCCTACAATCTGAAATAACATTTGACCGTTGAATTTATTCGAATCGTGATCTTATTCACGCTGAATCGAGAACGAGACGAGGTCCCCATTGTAGCCGAGGCCCTAGGCCCAGTTGGCCTATGGCTTAAGACGTCCCTGGTAATAGGGTTAATCTGACAAAAAGATTAACAAAAAATTAAATTCTGACTTAAATGTTGTGTGGATGTACACTTGCTAGAAAAAGTCTGCGTTCACCCGTTAGAAATCATACAGCAAAGGTAAAATTTAATAGAAATATACTTTTTTTTCTAACAAAATTTCATGAATTTGTTAACTATTATTTAAATATTAAGCATGCATGAGTTCGTTAATTTTGAATTAAAACTACTTAAGATAACGGGAGTTTTGTAACAAAGCAAAAAATAGTAGGCAGAAAAAGTCTGCGTTCACTATTTAAATATACTTGATTCCTGGAATTTTTATCAACAGGTGTTACAGGTTAACAGAGTTTTTGCATTCAGTTATCAAGTAAAATAGCTTAAGGAAATTGTGACGCAATAATTTTTTACGTTTTTGTGAGATACGAAGCAATTCAAGTACATGGGGAGTAAAAGGAAGGAAATTAGTATCAGTGAGCGTAAAATCACTGTGAAAATGTGGAGAGATGCAAAAAGTCGTCGGGATATAGTCAGATCCATAGGATAGCAGTATTCATCTATCCAGCGTATTTATAACTCCAAATCTACATGAGTTTACACATCCAAACCTCGTTTAGGTCGTCTATCTAAACTCACAATCAGAGAAAAACGAAGTATGATATGAATAGTGATGAAAAATCCGTGTTTGACTGCAACTTAAATGGAAACAGACATTCACGAGAAGTTTAACAAAAACATTTGGGTGGTTACTGCAAAAAAAATCTTGCAAAAGGCCGGATACCGTAGCCGAATGGCTCGCAGAAAGCCTTATATTTCAATGACCCACCGGCTTAAGCGGATAGCTTTTGCAAAAGAGCATATACATAAGCCTCCTGTGTTCTGGAGGACTGTGATGTTTTCTAATAAGAGCAAATTTTGAATCTTTGGCATAAGAGGTCGTAAATTGGTATGGAGAAAACCTTACACAGCGCTTAAAACAGAGCATTTAGTGCAAACGGTCCCCAGGGTTTTCTCCCTCTAAATTGGGGTGGAACCGAGCAAAATCATACTATCACCTGCATGGTGTTCAAAGCTAAGGCTAACGGCAGGCTAAAAAATCTAGCCCTTAGCCTCGATGAATTTCGCGGGCCTCGATCTGATTTCGTCAGGCAGGTGGCATTAGTCACAGCACATTACAAACGGTAAAACACGATGGTGGTGGAGTCATGGTGTGTGTGTGGGGGGCATGGCGAGCAATGGTGTTGGCAAGTTGGAGTATTTCGAATCAACTATGAACAAATATGATTACCTTGTGATATCCTAAAAAACAATTTAAAGGAAAGTGCCACCAAACTCGGCTTAGGATCATCGTTTTGTTTCCAACATGACAACGATCCTAAGTACACCGCTGAAATTGTGAAGCTTTGGCTCTTGTATAATGTCCCAAATTAACTGCACATGCCCCCGCAGTCCTTTGATCTGAATCCTATAGAGCAGTGTTCCCCAACCTTTATATCGCCGCGGACCGGTCAGGGTTGGATAATTTTACCGCGACCACAGCTGAGGGGGAGGACGTTGATTGTTTATATTTTAGATTGTTTTGTTTTAATAATTTTATTTCAATTGTGTGTGTGTGTGTGTATTTAAACGTGACTTCAGAAAAAAATATAGCTACACCAAAAATGAATATAAAGTGATTTAACAAGGAATATAAAGTGATTTTCATAAAAAGCAACCCAAACCCAAGGAAAATATTCCGCAGTAAATAAAATGGAAATAATTTAATGTTTCTTGTGCGGACCAGTAGTATTTGATCCACGGACCGGTACCGGTCCGCGGACAGGGGGTTTTGAGACCACTGCTATAGAACACCTATGAGATTTGCTGGAGCTTAGGATTCGTCACAACTCAATACATCTAGCAAGGATATGCTAAAGAGGGAGGAGGACCAATGGGAGAAGATAAGCGTTGAAGAAACCACAAGATTTGTTAGTTCAATGCCGAAACGACTTTAGGAGGTTCTCAAAAGACAATGTTAACCAAACAGCTACTAAATGGCTCATTATCCCCTTTTAAAATAATTTTTATAGTTTCTACTAAGACAGTGAACGCAGATTTTTTCAACTTGATTTTTGTTAGTATCGCTACAAACCTGTCTGTATTTTAAAAGCTATAAAAGCAAACCAAATTTACTTTTGTTATTCTGAATACTTAAAATGAACTAAATAAAATGTAGTTTTAAAAATTTTTTCAAATTACAGTTTTTAAATTTTTTTCCGTTGTTCATGTAAGCAATAGTACGTGAACGTAGACTTTTTCTAGCAAGTGTATGGGATTCCTACTATTCACGCACTGTATGCACAATCAATATTCCCATAAAAGGTAACGTGACTATGTTGTAGAAAAGTATTTTATAGCTCATTTTCAGTGATATCTCAAAGCACATCAAGCACCAGACAACGTTGAAGAATAGATTAAGTCTGTTTTCGGCAAAAGTACGAGAGCCTGAACTAAACGCGGAACATATTTTCAGAAAGAAAAATGCCTCAATTTTCATGAAAATTTGCAATATTATAACTTATATATCTGTTAACAATATAGTGTTTCTAAAATTTCAAAATATTCCTTGAATATTATTTTTTTAAATTTTAACACTTGAAAGGACAGATCATTTAACATTACGGTACAGGAGAAAAAACGCGAAACACATTTTATGCCAGTAAAAATGGCTCACCTTGATCAGAAAAGTGAAGAATGATAAAATATGTTGTTCTCTAAGAGATAGTGAAGCCAGAATATAATATTAATTTTTCATTTCTTTTATATCTGAAAAAATGTACCTAATTTGGGTCCTATTCTTTAACATTAATCGAAGACAGCCTTAATATTTGAAAAACAGAGAAGGGAATTAGACACATGAAAATTTTTGTCATATGCTAATTATAACATGAATAATTCCCTAACTCGGAATGTGTTTGAAACTGAACTTACACTTTATGAAGTCAATATAAATTAGGATTTCTATAGATTCATTATTTGTAGTACATCTCATGAACTTCATTTCAATAAAATTCTGGAGTAGATGTATCTGATTGTAGCATTTGTTACCCTTACTACATTTAAGATACATAAAAATAGTTGACATTCAAGCAAAAGGAAATTTTGTTTTTGGAAAGACTCGAGAATTGCATTACGGCTGCGGTTTAAAAATCTTATCGAGTTTCTGAATGATACAATCAGTTACAGGTAATTATGCGTATAAAAACCAGGTTTACTTTACAAAGTTATCTCGAATATTATTCATATTTTGATTTTTTCCCCATGGAAGAAAGTACAAACTTTAGAATATCCGGAACGCGTAATCAACCCTATGCAAATCCTCCTCTTTAATTACCCTAAAGGGCCATTTTGAATTCGCTCAAACCGATAAAGCATTTCAAATACACAATCTTTTTGATTATTTATGGAAATTGTGAATTCTTGTTTCTTTTCCCCCTTCCCATCTTTAAAAAGTAAGAGGAGGGGGGGGGACTGCTACCAGGAAAACAATTCGACTTACTACTAACGGAATCAGATAATTGACTACAGAATTCGTTTGGAGGAGAAATTTTTCGAATGAGAGAGGCAATAACTTTTTGTTTCAAAAAAGAGGCAACGAGCGTTCTCCTCTTCCGAGCTTCTGAAGAATCTAATAACATTCTTTTCTCTTTATTTTTTTATATCTTCTTTTTTTTATTTATTTATCTTTGTTTATTTTTTTTCTCTTCTCCGAGATGGAAATTTATTCCAGAAGCAAAAAGCGAAAAACTTGGGTGCAAAAGCCGAATCAAATCATCATTAAACTGACTAAAGAAAAACACAACGATCAAATTTGCAAATCTAAATATAAATCCAGCATTTATATATCTGCAAGCACGGTTACAAACACACTAAACGAGCGTGGTAATTTCTCGGAAAAGAAAATCAAATTTCGTTCCCTCGTTCTTCCCCCCTTCTTCAACCCCCAGACCCGCAATATGCAAATTAGTCGAGGATGATTTAGTGAGCAATTATACGTTATCGCTGGAGCAAGTTCTGAACTGTCGCTTCCCTTTATTTGGATTATTAATTACAAATATAAATTATATTTACTTAGTTGACATCTTTGAAAACAGTTCCGCTTCAGAAATTTGCACGCGTTATAACGATATGGAAGTTCCTCATCCCTTGCCCCTGCCTCTCATAGTTTCTCTAATTTCCGTTAATTGCGACTGTTCAGTTTGTTTTAGAATAATATCTCACCTTTTCATTTGAGTTCGTAACTTTTACTCTTAAGATAAATAAAATAAGTGGCTAGTGCAGAGGTTTCTTATTCCGAAAGTTCCGAGACGGAAAAAAAGGAACAAAAAGAAAAAAAGAAACAAACAAAAAACACAGTTGCTCTCAAAATACCCATTTTTAATTTTGCAAAAAGGTTAAATATAATTAAGTGAGCTTAAATTCATCTCTCCTACAGTTGATATTAGATATAAGTTATAATTGTTTTCTACCCTTTGAATTCTTATATACTTTAATGAAGAAAAAAGGAGCTTGAATATATATATATATATATATAAAGCTGAAAGGAATACGCCACTCTCAAGCTCTAATGTTGTGTTCCTGAACAGTCTCTACCTCCTGATTACATTACTGTGTGGTATAGTTTTACTGCTGATTTAGGTCTTGTCCCCTTTTTCTTTGAAAAGAACACTCCTTTCATGGCCTTCAAAACTGTTCTATTACTGGTGCCCGTTACTGCGAATTTCTTCAACAGAAAACCACTCCCGCCTTACAAAAGTGAAAGCACTTACGGACATTGTTTTCATTTTTGGTGTATCATCTCTCATTGTACGACCAGTTATGGTACTATTTTGTGTCCACTTTGGAAATGATTGAATAATTTCACGAAATCTCGGAAAAATCATGTCTATTGAAGAAGCATATGTACTATATATGAAATTAAAGCAAGCACAACACGTCTTGTTGATACAATTGGTAGAGTAACCCTTCGCGCTGTTGTTGATCAGGCTATAACTTGCTTTGAACGTTTGTTTGATACAAACGGAATGTTCATTGAACACATGTGCTGAGATAAAAAAATAAATAAATAAAAATTCCAATCAATTATAATGGAGGTGTGTTTTTTTTTTTTTTTTTTTTTTATGTGTATTTTTTTCTCACCAGGGGTTCAAAATTTTTGAATTATTTTCTCCATGGTCCATATGATGTAAAGAAGGTCGTTCCCACTTTATGGAAAAGATTTTGATGCTTAATTTTTATCAATAAATACTGTATTTTTTGTGTAAATGTGCTACTATCTGATAGCTATGATTCTTCACAGTAGCTTTAACTCGAATTTTTCATGAGATTAAACGTTTTCTTCGTACTGTCAAGCAAATTTCACTCCATTCCTCTTGAACCATTTTTCCGTTCAGTGTTCTTGGATGCCGTTTTTCTAAGGCTCATTTTAATAAACCGAAACCACTAAAGTCCATTTCAGAAGCGTAGGGTGATTTTACACGTATTTCATCCAATGGGATACACTTTATTCCTGTTCCTGATTCTTTCTTTGCTAAATAAGTGGCTGTTGACTTAGACGCGTCACTAGAGGCTTTGTCCATATGAAACTCAGCTTTATCAATGTCCTTTCCATATAAAGTTGGAATTTCTTCTACAAAAATTGGTTCTAAAATATTGTGCTGATAGTAGAGGAAATTAATTTTGGCTTTACTTGAAACTCTTTTCATTTTTAATTTGCAAAATCATGCAACTATCATGAATCCCTTTAGAAACTTTACTGTACACTGACAAAGACTTTTCTTACAGTCATTCCCATCGGTTGAGCAATAGAAAATTGATCTTCTTTTATTACAGTCACTTAAATATACCTATACCTCATCTAATGTAACCACAAATTTCCATTGTTCAGCAGCTAGGTGTTTTTTACATATTTTTCTACAATTTGCTTTTCTTTCAGCAATATGTTTTAAAAAAGGAGACGAACTTCAGGTTTAAACATCTGTTTTAACTTTAAATCTTTATGAATCTTATCCTTATGAATCTTTAATTACAGTTCTGGGGAAAACATTCCTAGTTTCGATGCAATGAATCTTTGAGTCGGTGGATTTTCTTTTAGGATCAGACAACTTTCTTAATAGTGGTCTGCGTTTGAACAGTCTTAGGAGGACGTTTCGTGTGTGGTCATGTTTTCCTTTTCAGCTTCTGCTAGACGCTTTTTTCCTTTCAAATTCAATATATTATAAATACCTTTGATTGAAATGCAATAACCGAGATTTTTACGCCGCTTTTTAATTTGTTAGTACGAATATTTCTCCTTGGAAAGCGTGATTACGCAACCTTCGAGCCATGTATCATTTTTAGGAGCAATTTTTAAAATCTTTTATTTTACATTCCACTCAAAATAAAGCCTTAGCAGTCGAGTATTCTGAAGTTTCCAAAGTTTTGTGGTATCCCCTCCGTTGGGGATACCCTCTCTCCACTATCCACGCGACCTTCCTCTAAGGGAATACAGGAAGCACCACTAAACTCAGTCATAATAAAATCCGTTTATTCTTATCTTAATTTTTATATAATACAACAACAATACTAGTCTAGGAGGATATTGACCAAAAGTGAGTAGACGCTAAGCGTATTACTGATAATTAGAGCAATTAACAACTGAAAATCTATATTTATATATTAATTCCTAACTTAATAGTATCCGCCCTATCCTTATAGTTTAGATGAACTAGCTTACGCTATTTCCTGGGTAAACAGCTACGGTCCGTAAAACGTCAATTCAACCTTTAATCTGGCTGGCTCTGGCTTTGGCAATGCTCCGCTGGTCTCGGACCCACTTTTGACTTATCTACACCGGCACTTTTAGGCCAACTCCCAGAATGAAGACTCCTCTTCTAGACTTTATCTCACTTCACTTAGCTTACTTAGTGCTCAGAACTTCACTAAGCGATCCTCGCGAATGCTAACCTTCCAATATATATTATTCCTAATTTGCATAAACACGCTCTCTTCTTGGATTGGTTGGAAAGAGTTGCCATTCAGGCCCCAAAGAAATCCCAAGAGGACAATTAGTGGAAGTCACGATAAGGGCCCGTCATAGTTTTATCTTAAAATTCAAACTAGAAAATGAATTACAAAATCGTTTCCATAAAGTGTGAACGACTTTCTATATACAAAAAATTTCCTCGATATTTATCTGCCAGAACGGACTCTAAGTAGGTCTACTAATTTTAATTATAATCACCTTCAGATATGTAAACTTCTGAATTAAAATATTTTTCATCAGATCTCCAATGTAAAATATTAAGACTTTCAAGTGTAGATATTTCGATTATTCATAAATCGAGAGAGATTAATATTTGGAAATCAAGAGAGAGTAACTAAAATAGAAGCACGATCAGAGAAATGTCTATCCCATAGTTATTTTACTCATATTTTACACTAATAAGAATATATGTAATACATTAAGAATATTTAGTTAGTATTAATAAGAAAATCTGTCTTATAATTTTTTTCACAAATACATCTACGTAATAGTAAGCAAAATACAAGTAAAACAAAATTTTAAAAAAATGAAGCAAGAAATGTAAAAGAAATGTAATAAATACTGATAAATATGTAGATTATACGTGCGTTAGATGTTTATACTATTATTGGATTTTTCTTTGTATGTCTTATAGCTTATATTTTACGATACGTTTTCGTAAATTGTTCTTCTAAAAGGAATTAAAATATGGTTTCTTTATTAAAAAGTTTCTTGCCAAAAAAAAAGAGAGAGAGAGAGAAAATACTTTATCTATGAATCTATCGCCAGAACCAACAGAAAACTCAAATCAAAATGGGAATTCTTATGCATAAATGCTGTTATTTATTCCACACGTGCCTCCAACAACAAAACGATGCATGATATAGCCTATTTAAGATTCAATGGTATAGAGATTCTTGGTAACACATCTTTTCGAAACAAGTGTGAAAATGTCGCGAAATGCAGATATTTAAAGCTATTGATAATTGAATTATAAATGAAGAAGACACTAATTATTATTCCTCAGTAACTTTTCGAACATTGAGCATCTGGTCATTTCATTTGAATTTGTAATCCGTTCGTTTCGTTCTTTCAACTAAGATGAAAAAGCGCATTCGAAATTTCCGTGGTAAAGAGGAAGTGAGAAAATTTACATTTTATCTATAAATTTGTATTCAGTTTCTGAAGATTATTCAAGAAAATTGTATTTTGGGGAAGAATATTTTTATGAAATTCTTCGTTCATCTCTTTCATGTAACCCATTTAATGTAAAATCGTATATTTTTCTTAAGATAGCGACAAAGAGAAGTTGTTTGAAAAATTTTAAATTCTTATATTATTTGTATATTTTTAATCAAGTCAATCCATGTCTATAGACATATTACAACATCCAGTCATCTATAACTGGTTTGTTTTGATACAATTTTCATTAATAGTTAATAATATGGTCTTCATATACATTAAAGAGGATTTTTTAAAAAAAATTCAGAATTTAGAAACCTACGTATGTGTAAAGATATTTTTCGGTATATAGAGAGAAAAATAATAATAATAAAAAAATTATGTTAAGTATTGCCAGAAGGGAAATGTAGCTGAAGTATTTGAGCTTGTGGAGGTGTAAAACCGCTAGGATAGAACCCGCGACACTTGGTACCGAAGCCGCGTAACATGACCACTAGACAAAAGTGATCACCTCTGTCCGGAGGCTGTTACTGGCTTAAGAAGATACTGCTACAGTACTCCCTCACCAGTGAGTAGGTGAATAGGGGAACGAACGATATATTTGTGATAGCGAGCGTGTGAGTTGATGGTATGGCTTCAAGTAAGTCTGACGACTTTGGTTGCTCTTTTTGCGGGTAGATGGCACCATGACGGAACACGTTCAGTCACCAATGTGAAGGTGTAAATCCGCTAGTACAGAACTCGCGACACTCGGTACCTAAGCCGCGTAACATGACCACTAGACAAAAGGATCATCCCTGTCCGGAGGCTGTTACTGGCTTAAGAAGATACCGCTACAAGCTTTTTTACGGTAATAAAAAAAACAGGTATTTTAGTACTTTTTAACATTTATTGTGATGACAGGATACCTACTAAATAGTTATAAGAAACTCCAGGTACATTCAGCATCTTGTTTAGTATTAATTCTTTAAAGAAAAAACTACTGTTGAAATTACCGAGCATGATAAAGTGGAAGACGGAACAAAGGCTTGAATCGGTGCGCGGAGAGAAAGTTGGTGTTAACAAATGTGTGTTGCAATGTACATTGTACTATTCACTACTCTCAGACACACACAGCACTCACTTATCAGTAATCATTGTGTTTAATTGTTTATATTGAAGAAAAATAATTTTTTATTCTAATTCTAAAATCATCTAGACAAAATTTAGGCTTTTTTTTCATTTTTTCGAAAATTTAACACCTTTGTAGCAATATTAAATTTTGAAACTATTTTTATATATATATATATAATTGTATATATATATATATTTTTCTTTTAATATCCATATCGTTGAACATCTTTTCCTCAGGGATAGGTTTCGATCAATAGAATTTTTTTTTCACCGTATTATAACGATCCACTCTAATATATATGTTATGATTTCTACCACGTTTAATGATTTCTTCGACTTATGTTTCGGTATAATTGTAAGCCTATCCTTTACTGTTTACATTTTAATCAAACCCATTAAGTTCCCTCTTTATATTTCTCCACAGAAATTTCATTTCCTCTTCTACTCTTCTACTTGTAATTCTCATTTTCGGTAGGTTCGATGGTTTCTTTTACGACATATGAGTCACATCTGTGTCCCAAGATATGAAATCTATTCTTTATTCATTCATTTCGTCATGTCTAAG
>BMAV01020540.1:76065-86066 GCA_019973955.1 Trichonephila inaurata madagascariensis | reverse complement strand
AGACTCAATGTTCTGTGCTATGGTTCGTGATGTGACTGAGCAATCCGTCACTGCCATGCGCACAATTTGCCTGTCCTCACGTGAAGTGATGCACTGAGATGGATGCGATTGACCACGTCGGTCCGTCGTACCCTCCTGCATCCAACGGTCACATATCCATATTACAGTTGTTTGGTTTCGTCCAACACGACTACCGATTTCCCTGAAACATAATCCACAATCTCGGTAGGCCACTATCCTTCCTCTGCCGAACTCGGATACTTGATCAAAAGCTGATCGTTGTTTTCTACGAGACATAACTGATCGTTTTTTGAAAAAACCACAAAAAAAACACAATTGCCGAACTTGAAATCGTCGAATTCTACAAGCCTTAAATAGCGCTTTGAGGTGGCGCCACAGGCGCGCGTGATGTGCATCTGCGTTGAAATTCTAATCATTTGCATATCTCACCTCCGCTAATGCATGTTGTAAATTTCATGTTATTTGTATGCTTCCTTCAGGGTGTTGCATTTGTGGTGGCCAGCAGTGTATAATATAATCCATAATGTACTACAATACTTAAAGTATTAAAGATGAAATGTAGATTATAATGGATATAGATTATAATGTATATAGATTATAATAGATATGGCAATATGGATTATATAGCATTTGAAGCAAAAAATGGGGAATTTTCACATTAGGTATCTAAGCAAATTATCACGCAAATTAAGTGTTTTTACAAGCTTTTATTTAACTTGCAATATATGTAAAATGTTCGGGTGGAATCTTGCAACTCAATTTTGAAGCTGATATCTTCAACCAATTGAGCTGAAATTTTGTATACACGTTTAGTTGGATGACAATGCATGTTTTGACAATTTATATTCCGATATCGCAATTACTTAAAAAGATATTAATTAAAGTAATTTGTTCGGTGGAATCTTGCAACTCAATTTTGAAGCTTATGTCTTACACAGATTGAGCTGATATTTTGTATACACGTTTAGTTTGGAAGACAATGCATGATTTGACGATTTATATTTCGATATCGACCTAGTTACTGTAACGGTCTTGTTCAAGTGTTAATCGGAGCAGGTTTACAATAACATAGGTGATGGCTGGGGGTGTACCTCAGATGGTAAAGCGCTCACTTAGCATGCGAGAAGTACGGGGATCGCGATCCCCCACGCCTTTAATTATTATTTTTTTCGTGTAAAATATTTTTGAAATTCGTTTGATTTGTACAACGAGATATTTTACAATACTTCCACTCTGTATACGTACAAAGTATGTTATATTTTGCAAGCTTTTATTTAACTTGCAACGCAAAATAATGTTCGAGTGGAATCTTGCAACTCAATTTTGAAGCTGATGTTTTCAACTGATTCAGCTGAAATTTTGTATACGAGTTTAGTTTGAATGACAATGCATGCTTTGATCATTTATATTTCGATATCGCAATTAGTTAAAAAGACTAGCAGCATGGCCCGGCGTTGCACGGGCTTTCTCTACTTTTATAAATTTTTCATTTTCTTCTCAAAATCAGCACTTCTAATACTCTATTTCAAAAGGAATCCCCCCGCTTAGCCCGGCGTTGCTCGGGCTTTTACCGAGTGTATAACTTAAAATTCTCTGTTTCCAAATTTTTTCGCTTCTTTTCTTTGTCAGACAGATTTATTTCCCCTTGGCGTTGCACGAACATTTTTAAATGCATAACATATTGTCATGGAAATTCCCCTTTCCTTTCGCTATCAGAGCTCTCGAGTAAGTGAACATCCACCGATTCTTAAGCAGCTTGACACTTGCAGCCATCTAGTCGCACAAAAAGTAATAAATTATTGCACACAAAAAATTCGGGAAAAAAAAGTTTTCAACATTTTATTTTTTAAATCACTAACTGTAAAAGATCAAAGTATGAGTTTTTTAAAAATCATTTTCATATAAACGCATCGATATGGATTCATTTTAGGAAAAATCATGAAATATGTAAATTATCGTTGCTTTGTAAAAAAAATAATAAATAAAATTAAATTTAAAAAGTACTGTATCGTGACGAAATAAATTTTCTTTCCAATTACAAAATTACTGGCGAAGTTATTAAATGCGTGAATAAGATTTTGAGTATTTTTTTAAAAAAAAATCATAAGAACTAAGCGATGATGTTGTTTCGAAACCGTGTATGAAAAATACTAATCCATAGCTCTAAGCGATTGATCCACGAAATCTCTCTTTGGAAAAAAATAAATAAAGGACCATTAAAATAAAAGGAAGAGATATTCAATTTCGCATTGCGTTATTTGTTAAAGTTTAAATTTTATTTTTCGGGCTTCATTTTTAAGTTAATGCCTTCAAACTTCATATATCGATTGAAAATAACGGTAATTTTTAAACAAAAATGTAACAAAATTAATGTTTAAATATTTCTCGCAAAAAGGGGAAAAAAAGAAAAACACAATTTTTTTTTAAACCGTAATTTTTAAGCAATTTTTTCAGTCTTTGTACAGATTACAGATAATATTGTTCTACACACAGAAAAAAAGTTTCATGGGATTATTTTTATAAATAAAGAAATTATTAAGTATTTAAATAAAATTTTGAGTATTTTTTGAAAAATCGTAAAAAAAAGTTTTAGACATTTTATTTTTTAAATGACTGATTCTAAAAGGGAAAAGCCTGAAATTTCTTAGTGCAGAATATCGATTCAATAACACGAAAAAAAAAATTCATACGGAACGATTTAGAAATCATTTTCATGAAAACGCATCGATTTTGATTCATTTTAGAAAAAATTGTAAAAAATAAAAAATATCAGTATTTTGTAAAATAAATTATACCGTATTGTGGCGAAGTAAATGACCTTTCCGATTCAGTAACTATTTTTTGTCTGAGTCTCATTAAAAAAATTAGATCGTGTTTTAAAACCATCTGGGTTAAAAAAAAAAATTTCGGAAAATTGGAACTCCGCCGCCTGGCGGGAAAAAATGGCAATAATTATGCGCGTTTTAAGGTTTTTAATTAATATCTTTTTAACTAATTGCACTTTTTGGAATATAAATGGTCAAAACGAATATCGCGGATCATTCCCAGTCTTTTGGTACCTTCGGCGAGTTTCTGCGGTTTGTGAGAAGATACACCTTGGCGTATAGTCCCATACGTTTGCTTACCTTCGAATTTTAATAGTGTAGATATTAATTAAAGTTATTTTTTCGGGTGGAATCTTGCAACTCAATTTTGAAGCTGATGTCTTCAACCGATTGAGCTGAAATTTTGTATACACGTTTAGCTTGGATGGCAATGCATGTTTTGATGATTTATATTCCGATATCACAATTAGTTAAGAAGATATTAATTGAAAACCTTTTACCCCTGTAATCTTTTTATTCTGCCGAGCAGCTTATCGGGTTGAGCTCTAAAAGAAGTTCCGATTTTTCGACCTTTTTTCAAAACCATCTTATTCTTACCATCAAACTGAGACAAAAAATAATTATGTAATCGGAAAGATCATTTATTTCGCCACGATATGGCATAATTCTTTTTTTAAAAATATTTTCTATTTCTTACAATTTTTTCTAAAATGAGTCAAAATCGATGTGTTTTGATGAAAATGATTTCTAAATCGTTCCGTATGAATTTTTTTTTTCGTGTTATTGAATCGATATTCTGCACTAAGAAAGTTCAGGCTTTTCCCTTTTAGAATCAGTCATTTAAAAAATTAAATGCCTAAAACTTTTTTTTACGATTTTTCAAAATTACTTCAATTTTCAATAAGACTTTTAAAAGCTTCGTCATTTTTAAATATAATCGCGCGAAAATATTTTTTCGTTTGTAGAATAGAATTATCCAAATTTTACACAAAAATTGAAAAAAATTGGTTAAAAGCAAAAAAAAAAAAAAAAGAAAGAAAGAAAAAATTGATTTATAATATTTTAATTAATTTTGCTTTGTCCAATGTTGTTTTGGTCTAACAGTGTTTATTCCCCTTTCCCATTATCCTCTTGTTGCGGCCCGAGTGAAATCTATTATATATATGTGGTCTGGCGCGAAAGAAGGTTGAGTACCCCTAAGCTGGACTGCTTAAATTTAACTGGTAAACAACCTTGTAACAATGATGCGTTGATTGAGATTAACAGACTGAGAAACCTCTGTCCAGCGATAACTAAAAAGTAAAAAATTAATTAAAAGTAAAAAAAAAACTTTTTAAAAACAATCTTTTATTTAAATGTTTTAAGAAGAATAAAATAAATCTTTCTTTTAAAACTTTTTTTGCTATCAACTTATAAATTCGTTACACAATTTATGATATAAAAGCTTGTCGCGAGATTTACCTGTGTAGATTACACAAGCAAATTTAATAACTTAATCTGATTGAGATTTTAATTTTAAAAATTTTGAAACTAAGTAAATACCATTACTTAAATCTCGCGACAAACTTATTAATCATAAATTGTGTAACGGCTTTATAAGTTGATAGAAAAAAAAGTTTTAAAAGAAAAGTTTATTTTATTCTCTTTAAAGCATTTAAATAAAAGCTTGTTTTTAAAAAGGTTTTTTTTTTTTTACTTTTAATTTATTTAATAATAAGAAAGCAGTTCGGTAAGATAGTTTAGATTTTACAATAAATTCAAATTCACATTAATAGTGTGTGTGTCTATCTGAAAAAGCGGTCCGAGTTTTAGCATCGATGACAAAGTCAGCCTTAAGTATGTTTGTAGGAAACACTTAGTAGATTCACGATGTAATTTTTTTTTATATAAAAGTTTACAAAGAGTACTGTGTAGCGTTATCTATACAAGCCAGTAACAGCCTCCGGACATGAGTGATCACTTTTGTCTAGTGGTCATATTATCCGGCTTCGGATCCGTAGGTCGCGGGTCCTATCCACCACATATTCTTCGTTTTCGTCCAAATATCCTTCGCATGCCCATGAATGAAAAACACCCCTTCTGGGAAATTATATTAAGGCATCGGGGGTTTCTTTTAAAAATAATCATGTTTTTTATTTAATATTGTGCTCTGCACTATGTAAAAGTGCTAGCACTACGGTGAAGTGAGATATTTCGTGACCGGTGTGTTTTTATGTGAACTGTTTTTGTTAAAAGATAAAAAAGCCTTACACATGCCCGTGCGCATTTCAGGTTTCTTCGTAAAAAAGAGCGACGTTTGTTAAAAAAAAAGGGTGCGCTTTATACGGTGAATATACCTAAAATTTTTTAAAAAATGCAATTTGAAAGTATGGATGCGCGTTTTACGTCGAAATATATGGTACATAGACGTTACCCATTCGAGAAAGTGTTCATACCTTACAAAAATTCACCGAATTTGCATGGATATTTGAGTCTTAAATTGTGAGCATATGATGGGATGAAGCGTAATATTTCTCTCCTCCCTTTGAATATGGAAAAGGTAAGGCATTCATGTGTTATTTGCTAATTGTATTTTTTCATTTATTGTTTTAATGAAACCTCAATCGTGTTCACTTAAACTGTTTTTTTTTAAAGAAATGCAATATTTTCATTCAGTTTTAAAAAAAACAACTTATCATATATTGTACGAAGAAAAATGAAATTTTAATAAATACTACAGAATAAAATGATTTAGTTGCAAAGTACTGCAACTCTATTCTAAAATACTTGAATTAGCAATTCGTTTTAAAATTTTATTTCACAGAGAAAGTGTTCATTCAATAGTATGTTTTAAGAATACAACGTTATTAAATTTATTAAAATAATCTTTGATTTTTTTTTAAAAACTGAAGGATCTTGAATTTTTTTCAGTTCTTCAGAAAATTATTTAATCAAAATATTAAGGTTGCTTTTTGTTGTATATTTAAGTAACTTCCACAGAATGTTACACTGAAGAATGATGCAAAAAGAGTACTCACGAACTAAAAAAAAATTATTGCTTTCTTACGGTAAAAGGAATCTTCTAGAGTGATTACTTAAGAACTAGATCACTTTCACGATGCAATTTAAAGTTCTTTAGAAGTAAGAGGTAATTATGGAAAAATTAAATTTCCTAAGTACCTGAAAGAACAGAGAGTATAACAAAAAAGGGAACTAAATTCGATTACATTTTATTAAAGACGCTTTAAAATTCTAAAATAGGTTACTAGCAGCTAGTATAAAAAAGCTCTTTTCTCTTTTTGAACTAGTACTTAATTAAAAGAGTGAAGTATGGAATTCTTCAAGGGTTAGAAGTCATTTGGTTAACCAAGTTGTAAGTACTGAAATTGAGAATTATTTTATCAAATTTGTTGCAGAGGATAAAACTTTTTATCTAAATTGCAGTTATTTTTTTAACAGAAAATACAGAAAATAGACAATAATGAATGGTTCAATTCTAGGCACGAACTTTTGCATAAGTAAAAACATCCCCAAAAAATTTTAATTGTTTAAAATGGATTTGTGCATAGATAAAAAAAACAATGTCACATTCTGAAATAATATATATAATTTATTATTCCTCTCCTTGAGATATTCATTATGGTTCTCTTTTCTTAATTTCTTTTTAATATATTTTCAGGCTTATCTTCCACGCGTTGTATTATGTTTAACTTTACTTGGTTTTTTTTCTTTCTATTATGTCGAAAATTTCTGCTGTACGGGGAAGGTTGTATCCATAAAGCATTGCTAACCCTAATTCGCTGGACTAATTCAGCAACAGCTTTAGAAATCATAATAGGTATCCAGTTTAGTCCAAAGATTTTTTTGTATCTACATTTGTTGTGTCTGGTGAATTCCAATTTCTTCCTTCTTTAGCACTGTAGGTTCTAGTACTTCTTCACTTTTATTTTATTATACTATATATATAATGTGAGAAGTTTCTTCGGACTTATTCATCTTATTCATTCCAATTACTGAAGAGATCAACGAGTCAGTATGAACAATACATGAAAATGGGTTGGACTAGTATTCATTCATAATAGTTTCATTAAATATTATAGATTTGGATCTAAATTTTTTAATCTAATATGTGTATGCATGTACGTATAATCTCATATGTGTATACACTGATGAAATAAATTAAGAGAATTTGCATATTTTATCGAATTGTATGAAAAGAACTGAATTGAATGAAAAACCACTGCTTCTAGAAAAAAATGCAAATCTTGTACGACAAATACGTAAACGTACACGTGTGTGTAGGTCGAGCCAGTAGAAAAACAGGCTTTATAAGAGCGTATAAGTTAAGACGTATTCCGTTCGCCAGCACACCTGGGCAAATTTCTTGGTGTTATCTTGAAACAATCTGTTCAATTCAAATTGTAACAGTAAAAATGAGTAGCCACCAACGGTTAGATGAGGGAATGAGTTGAAGAATTGTGGGGAGGCTAGAGGCAGGACAATATCAAGTCCAGATTTGTTGAGAGTTCAGTTTAACGCCCAGAGTCGTATGTAACTTATGGAAACAGTTCCAGGATACTGGATCCCTCGAGAGAAAGCCTGAGCAAGGTCTTCCAAAAGCCATGACGGCCAGAGAAGATCGACATTCGTCAATTATAGCGTGGCGTAACAGAAAGGCTACAGCTTCTCAGTTCTCTCATTACTTGTATGCAGCCACAGGAACCCTTGTATCAAGGGTGACTGTTTCAAAAAGACTTCATGAGGGAGGGTTGTTTGCCAGAAGACCAATGTTCGCGAAATCGACAATTATGGTGGAGGAGGTTTAATGATTTGGACAGGCATCATGTTGAATGGCAGTACACCTCTCCATGTCTTTGAAAGAGGCTCTGTGACTGGTGTGAGATATAGGGATGCGGTCTTGGAGCCTTATGTTCGCCTTTTCAGGGGTGCATGTGGCCGCTAGTTTATTTTAATGGACGATAATGCGAGGCCACATAGAGCTCTTCTGGTCGACGAAATTCTAGAGAGTGAGGATATTCGCCGTATGGATTGGCCAGCCAGATCTCCAGACCTCAACCCTATAGAGCATGTCTGGGACGCTCTGGGGAGGGCAAATGCAATTCGCAACCCCCCTCCGAGAACCACCCAGGAAATGAAAACAGCGTTGCTGAATGATTGGGACCAATTGCCACAAGAACTGATAAACTGCCTTATTTCAATTATGACATCACGCTGCGAGGCCTGTATAGCCTGTCAAGGTAAGAGGGCACCATACCCCCTATTAAACCATTTCTTTTGTTTGTTCTGCAACCGCGGTTTCATACCTTCCAACACCAACGGGTGTTACGCACGACCATGCGTGTGTATTGCAATTGTTGAATAGTTATTTGTTTTCTATTGTATCAATGTAGTATGTACATATCAAATTTCATTAAAACTGGTCTAGTAGTTCTAGAGATAATCGATCAAATCTGCAAATTCTCTTAATTTCTTACACCAGTGTATATAAATATCAATATTTTTTTAACTGATTGGTAAAAAGGGATCTTACTTTAAAATTGGAAAAAAAATCAAAGCATGGTAAAAATCTAATTTTTTCTTCAGTTAAAAATATAATTTCATGTAATCATCAGTGTTTATAGAATGATGAACTAAAAAGAAATCCCATTTGTTTCATCTGTTTTTTTTACTGGTGAGTTTAAACCCTTTATTTCGATTGGCTAGCAACACACATTCCACGGTCATTTAATTTTGTAAATTTTAATTAACACAATCTCATAAGTTTTAAGTTGTCTTTTATAACTAATTCGCATATCTTTACCTTCATATACTAATAGAAAATATTTAATTTTCTACCTAGTCCAACACAAAATACATAATTCTAATGACTGTTATTTAAAACAGAAATTCCAATTTTATTTCGTTTTATATCCTTTTAATCAGTGACAATCCCAAATTGTGGTCAAGGAAATTCGCAACGCTCAATTAAATTGATGAAACACGTTAGATGTTAGAAATCAGTCAACTATATAAATGATCACACATACATCTTCAAAGTAGCTGTCCTCCGAAAAGTTTGTTAATAAATCACTTTTCGCCGTGAGAGGTCAGTAAGATTGACCTCCCACACTCTTCGAAAAGTATTCATTTGACCGAGTCTTTCCCCTTCGGACATCAACATCTCTCGGAATTCTTTTCCTGATTCTCGAAACATTTCTGCATGGACCATAGGTTCAAAAATGACAGCGGACGGCTGCTACAGATCGATGGATCAGAACGAAGGACAGATCAATCATTTCCCACCGTTCACTTTCTGGTCTTTCCGAAAAGAAATGATGGGTCATTCGAAAGAGCAGGAAGAGAGAGTTTGACCCAAGGCTTTAACTCTGCAATTTATTTTGAATGTATCCAAAAGAGCTTATTATTCAAATTGGCTGATTCGAAAAGAGGCAGATATTAGGTAATATTTGAAACTTGGTAATGAGTAAATTGTATACTTGTGGAGAAGGGATCAATTTTGTTCAAACATAAGTCGGAAGAAAGAATAAAGGTTGATAACGTTGAAACCTAAGGGCCTGTTATCCCAGTTAAACTTGTTATTCGCGGAAGAACCAGCTTACAATTTTAGAATTCAAGAGCTTGAGGATACCCATGAACTTTGTAATTTACCATTCAGAATTTTTTAAATAACTGGAATAGGATTTTTTTAAAATAAAATCTAATTAATCAGATATTTAAATCTTGAAATCAAATGAATGGTGCTGAAAATTAAGCAAAATCGAGGACTGTGAAGAAAAAAAACTTATTTAAAATTTATTGTACTAATACAAATGTAATAGAAAATAGTTTTTTTTTTTTTTTTTTTTTTTTTTTTTTTGAAATTTGGAACAAATAAAAACAAAAAAAAGTTTAAGTTGGAAAAATGCAAAGTTATTGAGGAATAAAAAAAATATAAGGAATTGTTGGAGTATGAATGTATTTTTCTCACAAGAAAGATCTAATAATTACTGTTAAATAATATTCAAGTATTATAAATAATTTTAAATAATTGTAACATGAAAAAATTTAAGATTTATTCTAGCATCCTTTTTTTTATAAACATACCTGAAGTAATCATTTGTTCAATAATTATATCTGAATAAAAAAAATATGCATTTTCAAAAAAAAAAAAAAAAA
>BMAV01020540.1:35860-54824 GCA_019973955.1 Trichonephila inaurata madagascariensis | reverse complement strand
CTTTCTCATACATCAGTGGTAAAAAATTTTTCTTTTCATTTCTCAAATTTTTGGATTAAAGTCTAGTTTAGGGGCGAAGGCTTAGTTTTCTTTCAACAAACGGACTCTCCTCCTTTTTCTTTCGAATTGAAGCTCCTCTGTAGATTACACTTCCGAAAATCTTGCTGTTGAATAAAACATGACTGTATCTTTAATCCCATGGTTTTCAGTAGTGTCGGGTTTTTCGGAGTGTTGGAATTTAATACCTGAATTTATTTCCTCTGTCAGAGAAGCACACACTCTGCTTTCATGCAATACTTATACATCAGGTACTTAGGACAGGAACGAAGCCCAAAAAAGCAAATTGCTTCCTCCCTCCACAAGAACCGAAGTAAAATAAAAACACTATCGCTGTTATATAAAGAGACAAGTTTATTTTAGAGATTAAAATGTTTACTTTTAAATTTTTACGTAATTTTTAGAATTCAGTGAACTACTTCGAATGTGTTTTGTGTGCTTAAGGAAAATATGTCCAGGTTCAAATTTGCAATTTCCGGTATAGTTCTTTTTTGTTTCGATTAATCTTTGAAAAAGTGTTGGGGAAAATTGAAAATTTTAAAACTTCAGTCCGTTTTGTTCATTTTTATGAGGACATGGTATGATTTATAAAAAAATCTTTGGTTTTATGGTTTTTACAATTTTTTTGCCTGTATCTGCCGTATATGTATTACGTACAAAAGTTTTTGTGCTCAAAATACTACAAAAAGCTAATCATTTAATTTTTTATAGAGAAATTTGAAAATTTATGAAGAGATTTTAAAATGCTACTCCTCCTACAATAATTGACATACACACATGAAATTTGATTTACAAATACGTTAAACTATTTATAACAAAAATTGGTGTGTGTGGGTTTTTTTACTAAGATAATTACTATTTGTAAAGTGCTACTTTTTATGGATGCTATTGAAAACTCCTTAAAAAAAGGTATAAATTCTTAATTCAACTTTGCTTTGATATAATATTGTTGTATTGAGTATATTGCTTTGATTTAAAAATGTATAAAAACTTTTGTGGAATGTACTAATAGGAGCAAGTAGAAAAAATATCAGAGCATTTTTGGCACAAAAGAAAAAAAAAACTTAGCAATTTAAATGAAGACAAACTTGTTAATTTTTCTTTCAGAGATAAATCAGTTTAAAACTTTTATTTCCCATTAGGATGTGAATAGAAGCGAACATAAATGTTACAATAACTGGATTATTTTTAAGATTATATATATAAGGATTCTAAAATTAGTTTCAGTATAAACAACTCTTGCTAACAATAAGTATTTTTTTCCGAAATTATATAAATGTTGATGATTCAATGGTATAAAATTACATTAAACAATAATTATCCCTATTTTTTCACTTAAGAGATAATTTTTTTACAGAACAGTAACTTATTTTTGCATTCAAATAGTTTGCATTAAATAGTTCTTTGTGCATTACAAATAATATTTTTTGTAATTCGTTTCTTGATAATTTGCGGATAAAAATGGGTACTTAACTCTATGGACAACTGTTGCGAAATAAATTTGATGCAAATACATTTAAATAGATGAATTAATTTTACTGATAGAAATATTCTACAAATGGAATATACCAATTATAAAATCACTGTTTCACTCGTCTTTTTTTTAATATTCGAAAAGGTTACATGCTGCAAATTTTTAAAATGAAATTTTGCTGTCACCACATTTAAGAAATATTTAAAAAATAAAAATAGAAATTACGAAAAAAAATCTGTATTATGCATAAATGTGATGAAATTTGGAACGCTTTATCAATTTCACAAACTTTGTACATCTTTCCAGTTTTAAGCATTACGTATCTTTATATCAGAACCGCGTACAAATATTAAAACAAGTAATATAAGAAAACATTAAGTCAATTCTTACTTTGATCAACAAAGAAAAATTTTATTTTAGTTACTTTTTATTAAGTAGTTACAATTAATACAAATATGTACATACATTTGACAGAATCAAAATATTAAGGTACAAAATAGAAAGATTTCCTTGCAATTTTCCATTTTCCTTTTTATATATGTTGGACTATTTTTTTTTTGTTGCTGTTTATTCATTAATTAAATTTAATTATTCTAATAAAATATTTATAGTAAAAAAGAAATTACATTCTTAGAAATTAGGCCATCCCAGGCGAAAATCGAAACCATGACCTTTAGATTAGAAGTCCAGCGCGCTATCCATTGCGCTACAGGGACACAATGAACGATTTTCCTTTCTATATATGCTGTTGGACTATTATTTTTGTTTGTTACCATTTATTCATTTTTTTAATTTAATTAATGAATTAATATTTGAAAAAACTGTATTAACGTCAAGTGTCATCCACTACAAGTTTTAAAAAATGTATTTGAAATGGATGAATAAAAAGTATTTTATTAACGATTGAAAATTTGAACAAGATATATATATATATAGGGAGAGAATTAACTAATAGCAGGATTTGAAAAACAATATACGCTTCATTTAGTTATAAATATATTAGTTAACGTATGTATTGAAAATGATTACACATGTGTAGTTAAATTATGTAAAATTTTATTATATATCTCTATATCACAGTTGTTATTATGCAATTCCCCAAACATTTTAAGCTAAGTTTTAAACTATGCCTTTAGACAATGTGAATAAAAGTTAATAAACTGGTGTGTATTAAAAAGAAACCTGTTTTGGATTTTCAACGTAGACTTAGCAATTACTACCCGAAGGATTTGTGAGTGCTTTTGAAATGCGCGCTCATCAAGACAAATTGGAATTACAATGCATTAGAGTTGCTCTTCCTTACGTTCATTTCATAAGCATTGGCCGCATCATAATCTAGCTTTAACAAGGTGACTGCCTACTACGAGATAATTCGCAGTATTCAATTGAGTTACCTCGTAATGAACTGTCAACGTATTGTTGAAATTGTTCGTTGCTGGACTAGGCCTTGCTCGATACTCGATGTCCTCATTATACATAAATCAAAATCTGTGTAGCAATTACTGTCCTTTCACCCAAAATTTTGACGCTATCATTATTATTTGATGAAAAAAGGTTTAAACGAAGTTGTTTAAGATTCAACCTTTATTTATACGAAAAAGTGTTGATTTGAATGTTTATCAAATATGTAGTATTTGTTATAAACTTTTGAAGATAGAAGCGAATTTAACTCTGGACATTTTGCTCACACACACAGTTTAGGCCAAACTCAGGAAAGCAAATATGTATATAAAAATTACTGAATTATTTTTAAAAATGCATTCACTCATTACGACAATAAACTTGTTTATTACTGATACATTTTCAAGAAAAAAATCACACTTTCCTTTTTGAAATTCAATAATAAGCAACCACAACAAATGCACACAAATACACAACAAATACACCACTATAGTTACAAATTACACCTTTTATTCAACTGCTAAAAATATTGGTATACACACAATTGGATGAGAAAAGAAAGGAATTCCCTTTCCAATTCAAAGCTCACGTGATAGGGTACACTCATGAGACTCTTCTGCGCTTGTTAAGTCTAATAATGGGTTCCAACCTTTCCCGTCGAAATTTGCTACAGACGAGAAATATTTTTCTCTATCCCAGGCAAAAAAGATGAATCATCTAAAAAGAAATCCATTTTTTTTTCTAATCCTGATTATTATAAAAAGAGTTCTTTAGATATTGTAATAATTCACTAAAATTCGAGATTTATTATTCGTTAAATGTCTCGTGTCATCGTTTGTGTCTTCATTTTAATCAGGGAAAAGAAAAATTCGCTAAATCGCGAAATTCGTTGAATGAGAGCTCTCTAAATCGAGATCCGATTGTATTTCAATGAAGTTTGCTCACTTAGGAAACAACATGAAAACAATACATTTGGAAAGACAAAGACAACCAATTCAAAAAATATATTTTATTTACATTTTACATGTTAAGAATAAATGTGATTTTTTTAACAGCATTTTTATGTCAGTTTGCTATAAAAAGATAGTTATGAGAAATGATATGCAAATGTATTTCTTTGCCCAGCAAAAGTTAAAATGTTTACTTGGTATAATTACTCACAGAGGTTACCTCATAACAGCATAAAAAAAACCACAGCAAGCGTTTAGGGACGAAAAAAATTAAATAGCTTAATTTTCGTAAAGAAATTTTTTTCCACTCCCACCACAGATAATCTTGTAACTGTCGTATAATACAAGGAAAATGCTGGTCTCTCTAACTTTTTCTCTTTAGAATTCTCCAAATATTTTCTATATGAGAGAGATTCAGTCTTGCTGTTGGTTACTGAAAAATTGCCGTACGTTTTTCTGTGGAACCATGTTCTTGTTAGTTCCAATGCATGAAGTTTTGCATTCGTAAGAAAGATATCATATCCTTCTCTCTCTCTCTCAAAATAATTTCAAATAAAAATTCCCTTCAAGATCACGTATACATAAGACCGAGGCAAATTGACGAAGTTAAAAGTTGATTATTTTTAATTTATTCATTTTTTGAGGTAAATTGTTTTTCTTCATGCGTTATATTAGAATAAACTTTTAATGTAATGAAAATTTTTTATTTTAATATAATTATTTTATTTTACCATTTTAAAGAATAATGAAACGTATCCTCCTGTCTGAGTACCGGAGCAAGAGGGCAGTTCTGATAATTGTTGAATAAATTTGTATTGTGCTTGAAATTATATAAGAAATGCAATAATTCATTAAATGTTATAATTAATATTTACTCTTTTAAATTTTTATTATGTTGAAAATTTTATATCATAGAGTATGCTAGCAGTATAACGCAAAATTAGTCAACTCATACTGTTCTTCAAAGTCTCAGCAACTCACATATTGACATTTGCAACACTATTTAGTCCAATGGAGTAACGGAGAATGTTTGGGCCCCCTTCAAAATCAGTTTTTGTGCCTCAAACTGGATCTTATACAGGATTGTTAAAGCATAACATAACATAACATAGCCTTTGGGCCCTCTAGAAACCTGCCCCCTCCCACGATGCGGGGGCGTACGTTATACCACTAGTTTAGTCTTCTGATGGAAGGTTAAGAAATCTAATCACACACAGGACACTGCACTTTATTTACGACATTCTCTGTAACAAGGACATGATCTCTGGCTTTTGCTGCAATAAAATCATGCTCCTTAAGCACAAAGAAATCTCATAAGGCTCTTTATCATATTCTTCAAGTGCGTAACTATATTACCGATCGCAGTCGTGCTTCGAAATGAACAATATTCAATAGATCACCAGTTCTTTTTCTCAGTAATGACTTGCCCAGGGTAAAAGATTATGAAGTTGTCTCAAGAACACCTGTAATGAGACTTTAAGGCCTCCCCAAAATGAAATATAGTAAAATCAATTAAAAATGCAAATAAACAAAACAAAACAGTAAAAAAACTCCTAAAGTAAGATGGCTAAGTGGACAATTTACTCCAATAAGCATTCTTCCAAATCTATAATTTTTATGGTAGAACTAACAAGAGTATTATTAAAATATATAGCGATTGTAAAAAGAATGCTGTCTAAGACAGCCACGTGTATATAGGATAAGATAATCAATTTTCTTACTTGTTAGTCCACGAGATCTTAAATTAAAGGTTTTGAAAATTACAACATGCCATACAAAATTCACGAATAACATCGTACAAATAACAAGATGGTAGTATCGGCTTCGCTGTACTAGTTTTTAGTATTTAGCAATGCGAATAGCTAGTAGTACTTTTATAAGTTAGGAGGCATTAATACACATTAGCAAACTCTTACTTTTAGGAACAAATATTGGGGGTTAAATCAATCTTTTTCCTATACTTCCCTGCATTACTAGGATAAAAAAAAGAGAGAGAGAGAGAAAAGTGAATGAAAAAAAATTATTTGTAAGACTATAAATAGTCTCTAAAAATATAAAAATAATATTACAATACAGAAATGTAGACACCCAGAGGTAAGGTAAAACCATAGATAAATTGAAAAGTATAATGATAAAAATCTAAACAGCAAAAATATTGAGCGAATTTTTTAACAAGAACTCATCAAAATAGCCGTTTCCAAACATATTAAAACGTCTCAGAAAAGGCCACACAAAAAAAATTGCTCAAAAATATTTTATTTTTTAATTAAAAAACATGAAAATTTTCTAAAAATTCAAAAAAATTGTATGAGAAAGAATGTGAATAGTTAACAAATTAGAGGTATACGGGATTAAAAAAATTAACAAATTAATCGAAAACGCTATTTATACGTAAGAGTAGATAAAAATAAAATACGAGGGCTATTCAGAAAATAAGGAATGTTTTGGAATGAAAAAGAAACTAAGTACAAGAAAATAAATTTATTATATACATCAGAAAGAGCGACTAAAATTCTACTTTTCTACATAGTCACCAAACAAATTGAGGCACTTATCATAGCGATGGACAAGCTTTGAAATTCCTTTGTCATAGAATTCCGCCGCCTGCGATCTCAGCCACTCAGTGACGCGCACCCGCAGCTTCTTGTCTTCGTCAAAGCGCTGTGTTGCTAGCCAGTTCTTCATTCTTGGAAGCAAGTGAAAATCACTAGGTGCAAGATCGGGACTATAGGGCGGATGAGGGGAACCTCCCATTTGAATGAATTAAGAAGTTCCAGAGAGCAGTTTGGCATGTGAGGTCGGGCATTGTCGTGCAAAAACAAACTTTTGGACGTCAACTTTCCTCGGGGCTTGTTTTGAACTGATCTCCTAAGGTTGCGCAAAGTTTGACAGTTACGATTCGATCCAGAAATGAATCCCCATGCCTGTCGTATGCCTCCAGAAATGTCAAAACTGCCCCCATTCGCTGGCCTTTATGGTGGTCTGTATATATATAAGCAATTTCGGCACCCATCTTGCACAAAATTTGCGGTAGCCTAGCTTTTGTGACAATTTCAAACAACAAAGTCCGTGAAACTTGTGGAAAACTAAGCGAAAGCTCCGTTATTGTGAAACGGCGGTTTTCACGAATCTTTTCATCAACTTTAGCGACCAGTTCGTCAGTCACAATGCTAGGACGTCCACTCTTCTCTTCATCGAGAACGTTAGTTCGGCCATTTTTAAACTGAATGCACCATTTTCGGATTAAACTTTCATTCATTACGTTGTTTCCGTACACTTCACACACTTGCCGATAAATTTCCATAGTTTTTAGGTTTTTTTCCAACAAAAACCGTATCACAGACCGCACCTCACAACTGGCGGGATTTTCAATTGCAGCGCACATTTTAAATTCGAATATCGAAAAAACGGTCAGCGTGGAAATGTTCCCGTTGTGATGGCTAGATGCCGACTGAGATGCCGAGCACTCAGACACCAAACTGTACGTGATCGGCGCGCACCTGGTGACGTCAGACGGAAACGTTCCTTACTTTCTGAATAGCCCTCGTAGTATGGAGAAATAAGAATTAAAAACGTACTAAAAACATTAAAAAAAACTAATAAATTAAGAAAGACTTAAAATAAACAGATAATATTGAACTAATTGCTTATTATTGTATACATAAAGAAAATTAATAATATATTCATAATCTAAACAATAATTAATGAATTTGAAACATTGTGTTTTTGCTCCTGTTTTCCTTAACTAAAAATTTGTGTAGCGTTTTAAATAGTTAAAAATAATATTTCTATAAAAACACATGAATATTGCTAATCCCAAACGGTACTTTGATATTATAAGAATTAAAGTCTTCCCTCACTTTTATCAAAAATATATAACTATTTATATTAGTACAACAAAGTTGTATCAAGTAGTAAGTTACATGTGCTGTTTATTTTAATAAGGTTCAGATAGTTAGGATAAAATTCAATATTAGGAATATATTCACTATTTTAACCAAAAACAACTAAGCCATCAATATATTTAAATATATAAAATTAATTATTAATACTAATATCCTTCAAAAAAATATAAATATTAACTAGCGAAGTTAGTGCCAACAAAGCATCCTTGTTGTAGATTGATGATGCATATTTTTTATAAATATTATCCATATTTTTAATATTGGATGATAGGTTTTCACCCATTTCATGATTGTTTTTTATTTCTTTTGTAGAATAAAATTTAATCCGCTAATTCTGTAATAGGCTGATATTTTTCAAACCTTCATTTATTTAGCTTACCATTCACGTGACTGCAGTAGCCATGGGGTCTTGGTCCCGAACTCGTGGATGGCATAATTGAACCGTAGTTTCGATTCCTGGTGCATCTAAAAATTTGCCATTGTTATGTCATAGCCA
Source organism: Trichonephila inaurata madagascariensis (assembly GCA_019973955.1). Taxonomy (NCBI): domain Eukaryota; kingdom Metazoa; phylum Arthropoda; class Arachnida; order Araneae; family Nephilidae; genus Trichonephila; species Trichonephila inaurata. The sequence goes on along the minus strand of BMAV01020540.1, from coordinate 46,541 downwards.
TACAAGGGATGAAACTTCATATATACTTTGAGGATTTATTTTTACACACATAGGACAGTTCACAGACTTTAAACATTTACAGTATTTATACGTTTTAAGTAAAAATCGTTGAAATTCGAGTTCGTGACACTAGTAGAGAAATAATCCGATACGTTCGCTGGTAGAGCTAAAATACAATCTCTCTCGTCGAGAAGAATTCACACTACGCTCACGGATGGAGCACAAAAACTTGACCTCTCCCGTTGAGAGGTAATCGCTGTAACCCAATCTCCACACTGCGCTCACTTGCGGAGCACACAAAATCGACCGCTCTCGTCGAGAGGTAATCACTGACGCTGGCGTGGCACTCGAGCATGCGAAGTGCTTCGGATCAGTCCGAGTTGCCACCTAGAGTTTTAGAAGGGGTCTAGAGTTCGTTACACCATGTAGAGGATCTGACGTATGTTAAATCTGTCGAGGCTAAATTTCCTCACGCTGGTGAGGTAGGGAAATTTGGGAATGGAGTGCCAGCACAGGAGTAGTTATCTTACTTGATCGAGGTTCAAAATTACGAGGTCCATCACTAATAGCTTTAAAATGGGACATTAAGGAAAAAATCAAGATTCAAATCAAATGAACTGAAACGAACCGGAGTTCGTGTTAATATGGTAAAGGTAAGGTGACAAACCATCCTCCTTTTACAGGCTCTGTCTTTCGAAAAGTGTCCTCCTTTTTGTCCTCCTTTTCAATATTTTAAAACTGATCTGTTAATCTCTATTCAGAGATGAACCAAACATGTTTCCAGTATGTCGAAGAATGGTCTGAAGCAAATATCACAGGAAATAATAGTTTCCAGTGGTGTTTTTTGATTTATTCGCAAGTAAATTGGGCAGATATAGAAAATTGTGTTGAGTTTTTATCGAAAGAAATGCCTGATATTAAAATCGATGACAATTGTCAGTTTGAATAAATTAGAAGACTGAATGTATATTTAAATTCTAATAAATTGGAACAAATGGTAAATCAGCATGCTGAAATGGATAAAAGATGGGTGGAAATACTTAACCATTTCAAAAATAAACACTATCCATGTGATAATTTAGTTATTTTGGTTGAATTTACGTTGTGCTGACCTGGAACTAATGCTGAAATTGAAAGAGTTACAGTTTTTTCAGTTGGTAATGATTTTTGAACAAGTGAGAAATCAAGATTGAATGTTGATACTTTAGCTCTAGCACTTAATGTAAAGCTCAATATAACGGATATTTTTTGCTCCGAAATTTCCAATGTATTAGAAAATGATCTATTGATAAAAAATATATATATTCAATGAGAAAATACTCATTTAAGTAAATGATTAAAAAGAATTCAAGCGTAATTAATGTAATTTTATTTGAATTAATAAAATGTTTCATATATTACTTTTTTGTAAATTTTTCCCGCGCGTCCTCCTTTTTCATTGTAAAAAAATTGACCTCCTTAGTAAAGGGAAAAGAAGAAACATAGTGAAACTCAACTTTTATTTAATCTAATCGTAATATCTCAAGAGAAAATGGAAACAGGAGCGAAATGAACTTTAATCATAACTAATAATAATAAAGATTCATTTAACTCTCAAATGATGGTTTCGAGGTACAGCTACGCAAGTCCAAACTCCAGAATAATTCCGGATACCAGCTGCTCTTAGACGACTCTTACGTAGCTTCTCGAGATCCAATTTAATTTTCAGATTCTAATCTAAACAAAGTATAATCTCGAGTTTACTATTACACCTTATAATCGCAAACTCATCTCTTAACAAATACAACCTCAGCATCAACTTTCCTACTTCCTTTTCGCATATTTGCTTAGTTGCTTTTTGATGAATTTTTTTAACTGATTAAATTTATATATATATATATACAGTCGGACCTCTATAAAACGAAATCGTGTATAAAAGTTCGTTATACAGAGGTTCATCTTTCAATTATCTTTATAAACCACATAAAACAATTTTTAAACTCATAAACATAATATATTAAAAAAGGTAACTATTCCCAACTTTTTGTAAATTAATATATATTAATTTTATATATCTTGCCTATTAAAAAAAGGAAAGAAAGAAAAAGTGCTTTGAAAGTTTCTTGACGACACTTTATCCACTTCCTGAAGAATTAAATTTTTTCTTTGATGCTCAAACACTTACGTTTTAACATTTTCGAGCCACAAGAAACGAAGTTACCGGTTTGACTGATCAACACTACAAATGAACGTAGAGTAACTCAAGGACGCGGGGACACTATACAATTCCATTGAGGGGGAAAGGGAATATTGAAAATGTTTCCAGTGAACTGGACAATGGGGTTAAAGATTGCCCTTCTTTGATGAAATGCGCAGAATTCTATTGCTCTCGTCGAGTTAGGCACCTAAAAAAACCAGTTCAAGATTTATGACCACCATAAAAGGAGTTAAATGAGAGAGTAAGTCGAAATGCCCAGAAATACTTTAAAAATAGAGAGGAAAAAGTACTGAATCATCAGAGAAAAAGTTCGTTATATAGAAAATGAACTTCGCTATTGGGAGGTTATTTTTGGAAGAAAATCGTGAAATGTTCTTGACTCCAGGAAAAAGTTCACTATATAGAAAAATTCGCAATATAGCGGCTCGTTATATGGAGGTTCGATTGTATATATGCTCATTATTTGATCATTCCTTTTAATTGATCGATGAAATAATATTTATTTAAAACGAATTCTTTGTCATAAGTGTTAAATAAAAATAATTCGTGTTCTGTGAAAGTGTGATAAAAGGAAAAACTATACTCATATACATGTGACAGTAGGATTGAAGTAGGCAAAATGGACCGTTACTGTTCACTGATTTCACAGTGAAACCATAAATTTCTCGAAATTGAAAAATGCTAATTTTTTTCTTTGTATATTTGTGATCACCTTTATGTCAAATAGTCATTTTTGAAATTATTTTGTTAATTTTTCTAAGGGAATATGTAGTAAACTTTAAAGGGTTAAAGCAAAACGCGAAAGATACAAACACAATAATAACAGCCTCAAATATAATATGAAATGATGCGTTTGTTATGAAACAATTGAAAATAATTAAAAAAAGAACGCATTTTTATCTAAAGTTAGTTTTTGTTGTTATAGTCAGTAGAAGACTTATATAGTCTGCGTACTTCAACCCATCTTGAATATTTCCCTATATAATTACTTACTGCTAAAATCTTCTGGCGGTCACCTCAAAATGTCTTTGCGGTCCACCGGTCGACCACGTTCGACGTAATACCCACCCCGGGGCTATATTATAATTAAACTTATTTAAAGATAAGGAAAAAACAAGATAATATACTGTAGGAACTGTTATGTCGGACTTTGTGCCGTATCATGCTTCATGATATATCATACCTAACTGAATTTTCAGCCATTCTTATGCAAGCAAGTATGACAATTTCATTTATTTTGACATTTAAAAATTTGAAACTCAAAATAAACATGCAATCAAATAGTTTACTCTTTGTTTGTGTAATATTTTTCTGTAACTTTTACCCCCTCCCCACACACAACTGAAATGGCCAAAAATAACCTATGCTATATATTCATTTTCTTACAAAAAAAAATTCGGTCATTTTTCACCAGTTTTTCCGAAAAAAAACTCATACTTTAAGAGGTTAATAACAATTTTCTAAATTTATGGGATTTTTTGAACTATTTCCTCTACTAGTAACCCATTACAAACACAGAAAAATATTCAAGCCAGACTGTGGTTAATTATTTTATTACACACACTGTGATGCTTTCTTTCAAAAAACGCGTTTACACCTCCTTCCCCCCAGATTAACTATTCGCGTTTCCAAGTAAAAAAAAAAAAAAAAAAACAGACTACATAAAACACATAACCGAATTCTCACAAAAGATATAAACGTTTTGGAAGGTGGCTCTTTTCAGGATTCGGGGAAAAAGTATTCATTGACCTTCCATATCTCCGCAATTAAATCGATAGCTTTTATAGTTTGAAAGGTAGACGTCATTTCTAATGTTTGTCTCAGCGGGGAAAAGTATTTTGAGGTAGGGGAATGAAATAAAAAAAATAATCATCGAGTCACCAGAGAGTATCTAATCGAATTGAAAGCAGACAAGAGGAAAATGTAAAGTTTCGCATTGTCTCTTACAATTCAATTGCTTAAAATTAAAATAAGTATTTGACTCTCTCTCCTTTTTCAATTCCTACTATTAGTTCACACTCTCCCTATATATATATTGTTCAAATTTTCAGTCATTAATAAAATACTTTTTATTCATCCACTCAAGTTAAACACAATTTTTTAAATTTGTAGTGGATGACACTTGGCGCGTTAATGCATTTTTTCACATATTAATTCATTAATTATATTAAAAAAATGAATAAAACTAGTAATAAACAAAAATAATACTCCAACGGCATACATAGAAAAGAAATTCGTTCGTTGTGTCCACATGTAGCGCAATGGATAGCGCGCTGGGCTTTTAATCCAAAGATCGTGGGTTTGAATACCACCTGGGATGGCTTAATTTCTGATAATGCGATTTCTGTTTACTATACTATTTTATTGTAATAATTAAATTTAATGAATGTGAATAAATAGTAACCAACAAAATTAATAGTCCAACACCCTATATAGAAAGGAAAATGGAAAATTGCAAGGAAAATCGCTTTCTAATTTCCACTTAATATTGTGATTCTGTCATAAGTGACATAAGTGTCATTGTGATCATACGTATTTATATTAATTGTAATTATTTAATAAAAAGTAACTAAAATAAAATTTTTCTTTGCTGACCTAAGTGGGAATTGACTTTAAAAAAAAAGAAAGAAAAAAAAGAAATTTGATATTTATTGTTTAAAGTTATTACATACTACATCACGCACAGAAATAAAAGTATAGTTACAGATTATTCAATATAACAGCAATAAATTTCTCAGATTGAAGCTATATTTAAGAAAAATTTTAGATTGTATTCATAATATTGATATTAGTGAGGGAGTGTGTGTGTGAGTGAGAGTTATATTAACGTCGCACTGTAAAACTGCACGAGGGCTATTGGCGACGGACCTCGTAATTTTGAACCATGGTCCTGTAGCGACGATAACACCTATAAGCTGGCACTCCCCTCTCCTAACTTCCACACCAATGAAAGGGCGTTTGATCCCGATAGACTTAACTTGCAGTGACCCCCTCTACACAGCGGGTCTTCAGCGGCACTAGGCTCGTAATCATGATGCGCTAGCCAAGAGTCGGTGCCCTTGACCAATGTTGATATTACAGAAAGGATAATATTTTAAATTACATCGATCACTTTTAAATTTAAATTTCTTATACAATAGAATGGAATAGAAATCTGTAAAAACAATAAAAAAAATAAATAAATTGGAAATAAATCTCTGGATAAAATAAATTTCACTTTTTATATAGTTGATTAGTGTAGGAAATTTATATTTCATCGATTTTTTATTTGTGTGAAATATACAGTTTCCTCATCTCATTTATCTCTCAAACACACAATTCTTAAATCTTCAGTTTGTATTTCTAATTTTTCTGGGGTAACCGATGAAGTTCAGGAAACTTTTCTTCCCTACCTTTTTATTTTATCCGAGCCTTGCCTCGAATCTTTTTGAAACTTTAATGGAAAACTTCACAGTATTTTAAAATTTTAAAGTTTATCTTAAAAAAAAAGTTTAAAAATAAACTGAGTTTATATAGTACTTTTATGCTTTTGCAAATTTTATATGATTCCTTTTTTAAAAAAATTTTCAATGAAAATTCTTTTGAAAAGAAAAATATATAGTATGAATCAGAATATATATTTATTAATTCTATGCGATACTACTTATACTCCCTTGTATTTGGCGGGAAACATAACTTATTGCTGTGCTCACGAAGTAAGTTTTATATAGTTTTATTGCATCGATTTTAACTCTATACTAGTAAATATTCGTAGGCTATTAAATTTTATCGTTATGTATTAATAGTATTGTGTATTTTATTTGTAATATTTACATTTCTCTTAATGTCCCTTCCTTTCCCTATGGCCCAGTGTGTATAGGCAAATTACAGGTGAAGATTGACTAGTCGCAAAACTTTGTTTAAAACTGTAATATTAGTTCCTAAGGCCAAGAAATTACTATTGTACTACTGTGTGGCTAATATTTCTTACTATATATTGACTAGTTATACTTAGGTTTATAACTATTTGTATATATATTTATGGATTATATATATACATAAAAATCTCTGTATGAAAAGGTTCCGGGAAGCTTGTTATAATTGCTTTGGAATATATGAGTATTTAGCAATCAGAATATTCATAAAGTCTATGTAATAATAGTACCTCATATGTGTTTTGTTTTGAATGTTTCTCCTGAAAAAAGTTCCTTATTAGCATGAAGTGAGACATAACTCCTTGAAAGTAGAACAGAGATTTGAAAATTCTACCGAATGACTTTCCCATACAAATATTTTGTTTTAATAGAACTTTTTGTGTGTGAAGAATTATAGGATCACCCAGGAAAGAAGTTAAAGTATCGATTCGTTCTTGGACATATTCAAGTCCAGTCATTGGTTAGAGTCCCAGTTCTTTCCAAAACAAACGTTCAAAAATAATAGAGGCATATTCGTCATTTGACTGTGATTCAGGATTAAAAAATAAATATATCTCTAGCAGTTCGGTTGCAGCACTAAAGTGTACCCGTTGGTGTGATGTGATAGTTAGGAGAGGGAGATGCCAGATCAGGTGTCGTCCAAATCACTTGACCATGGTTCAAAATTACGTGCTCCGTCACCAAAAGCCCTCGTGTAGTTGAACAATGCGACGTTAATATTCACTCACTCGCAGCACTAAAGTGAACTTAATTCAAGAAAAAAAAATTGAAAAGACGTTATGGCGAAATGTTCTGCATTCTGAAATTAAATAAAACATGTTAGTGACTTCTCTCTTTCAGTCAGTTTTAACTTTTTTATCTCATATAGTATGTTTGGAGAAATAATGGTATGTGATTGATACATTTTTATAATAAACTTTAGAAAGTGTATTAATGAGAAAAATAGAGGTAATTTTGTTTAATATATTATATAAAATTCCGAAGAGATCTAATATAAAGCCAATGCTGTTTATGGATGAAAACGTGAGAGATCTCTGATGGCATAAGGACCTACTGCTAAAGTCCTGCTCACTTCTAGCATGCCCATTTATATGATCGACATTAAAACAAAGATCAGTGGGAGATCAGTAATTAGTCAAGATTAATCCTTTCCACTAATTTTTGTTGAACCGTCAACTAGAAGGAACCAAAAAGCCTCAACCAACCCAATAAGAGATCGGTAAGGAGGAGAAAATACTATGTTGCTAGATCTAGGCTATCTCTCTCTCATCCTGGAAAGGCATACAGACCTCCACATCTTTCATAAAAGCTACGTGAGTGCTACAAGGTATAGGGATGAAATCTTGGAATTTTCCTCTTTTCAGAGTTTGGTTTACACTAATTTCATTTTTATGCATAACACAACTCTCATACACATACGACTGGCTCATAGCGAACGAATTTCAGATAGAATTTTCATCGCATGGGTGTCTTAGCCAGATCTCAAAACTTTAATATTACTAATCCTAATTGGGCTACTTTTGAGATGACAATTGCGATTCGCCTTCCTCGAGGGATAAGGATGAAATCTTGGAACTATGAATTGGCTAGCAGATCTCCAAACTTTAATACTATAGACCACAATTGGGCTGCTTTTGAGAGGACAATTACGATTCGCCTTTCTCCATCTAGAACCAGAAAATATGAGTGGAGGAGTGGGATTGACTGCACAGATAGCATGGACTGTTTCATTTCCAGCAGGGGAGTTCACATTGTCTCAAAGCTTTAAAACTCTAAGAGAGAGACATACTTTTATTGACCCAGTTGTTGTTGTTGTCGTTGTAGCTTTTTTTTTTTTTAGACTTTCTTTAGTTGCTGAGCTGTACATACAATCCTGTGTGTGTTCTATAAATATCGTATGGCATTTATTGGATTATATCAACCTATGTTCATGTATAGTTTCCTTTAAATCTATCCAGTTTTGCTGGTGATAACTAACCCAAAGTAAAAATGTGTTGCAGAACTAATTAACTTAGATAGAGAGATAACTTTTTTTTTAAATTTATGTTATGATTGTTTTCAAAAATGCCTCGTGATTCCAGTCTTTTATTCATGATCACCTGCTGCTTAAAAATTCAGTCACAGATTTCCTGCTTTTCAGGTAACTGAAACACGGAACTGTGTAAATGAACTGAAACATAAAACTGTCTGAAACAAAAACTAAACAAGAGAATGTATTCGCGGCGCCACATATGATGATTTCATGAGGAAATGGTGAGCTTTTCTATTTTGTTTAGTTTTAATAAATAATAATACATTCATAATGAGTGATTTCATTGTAAATGATTTTGCTTATTTATATATAAATTAATTCTCATTAATTTGTTAGAATCGCATTCAAGATGAAAGAAAAATCTATTCCCTTTTAATAAAAAATATTTTGAAAGTGATTCTCAACTTCTGTTTGGCAGCGGTAGCCTAGTGGTCAAGGTCACGAACTCGAGGTTGGCATGTCATGAGTTCGAGCCTAGTACCAATTGGGTGCTTTCGGTTGTTTGTATTTTTCTATGTTGTCACAGTCATGGAACTCAAAGTCTTGACCATTGAGTAACCACGATCAGGGTGTTATATTACAGTGACTTATATAATTAAAAGAAACCAAATCAAATAGTTACAAATTATTCACTATAGTCAAAATTCAGTACGTGTTTATTTGAAACAATTTCTGTTGAAAACTTATTTTTTCATTAACTTCAGATATTAAAATTATTAGTTTTGTGGTTTAACTGTACAACATTCAATGCTCAAATCAACTATTACATTGAGAAATTATTTTAATTAATGCTAGACAAAAATAAAAAAAAATAATCTATTTTATTTCACATTAACTCTTACATTAAATTAAAATAAATTTCATTTGAATAACAGTAATTTATTTCATTTCAATATTATTTTTGGCCGCTTTGTATTAACCACATTACAGTTAAAGCACAAATACGAATAAGCAACGGCTCTATTAAATAAATGAAGAGTTGCCGATGCTACGAAGAAACGAAACATTAAAAATAACTTCAACCATTTACTTAAGTGTTCTCAATTAATTTTCAGAAAATTCCTTTTAAGGCATTTATACTCGTGAATAAATGATATCGAAAAAAAACTTATTTCTTTTTTCAGATTGGGTTTTTTTTTTTTTTTGAAGTTCATCCAAATGCACAGTTTTGTTAATTTTCCTACTCAAACGACGAACAGATAAATTTATCATGATTCACAAAAATACGTTAAGCTCCTCCGCCCCCCCCCCCCTTGTATTTTGAGTTATTTGACTGTGCTTACGTTTATGAGTTACGATATATGTCGTATGGTCATTATATTCTTTTAGGTGAAGAAGAGAAGATTAGAATTCCTCTAAGAAATAGTGTGTGTAGTTCTCTCTCACCCTCTCTTTCAAAACTCTCCCTGGGGAGCATCCAAAAATAAAATTACAATGGATGAGATTTGTTTGTCCAATGATCCCCGTAGATGTATTTGTCGATGCCAAATCAAAATAATACTAAAACAAAATCTCGAATAGCCATCCTATGTATCAAGGTATCTTTGAATCGATTCTTGTTGCCCTTTCTATAGCTTTATTTTTTACGTTGTTTATTTTTCAAATGATGCGTATTATTTTTTAATTCTGTTCTTTTTCTTTTTTTTCACCGTCTGATTCCTTACTTAGACCGTTTATCAACGTCACACTCTAAAACAGGGTAACCAGCCCGTGGCACGACAGAGTTGTAACAGTGACACGTGAAGTCTTATTCAAAATTTTTAAAAATTGAAGAAATCATAATAAATAACAATTTTTTTTACAATTTTATTGAATTGTGGTTGTTTCAGACCCAAAAGAATATCTTTTCGAAATTTATTTTAAATACATTTAATTGAATTACAATAGAAAATTATCACGTTGTGAGAATATTCCTTCATTGTGTTGTGTGTATTGGCTTTCCAAAGGAAGTGCACTGGCGAGATTTCGGAATTTGAGGGAACGTGTTTTAAAATATCTGGAAGAAAACAATGAACTACCCAGTGAGTGCTTGCTACTCAAGAATGAAGATTGGCTGTAAGATTTAGCTTTTCGTATCGATATTGTGGAACATTAAAATAAATAAAATTCAACTTTAGAAGGAAAAGATTGTATTTTTTCTATCCTAGTTGAGGTCATATATATTTCATGAACAAACTTTTGCTTTTTGTGTCTCGATTTTGGAGAAAAAGATCAACATATTTCACTTTAGTGCAGGAACTATTTACCAAAGCTGAAAAGGCTCCAAACTATGGTAGATTTAAAAATTTAATATGCATTTTGAAGGATTCATTTAGGGCTAGGTTTGATGAATTTTTAAGATGATAAGGGAAAAATGCTGATCTTTTCACAAATCTCCCTTTTCAGTTTCACTGTGAGATGTCTATTGTTACCAACCAGATATTCAAATTGGAATTATTTAAAAACCTTTAAAAAGCTTTTTTAATAATGAAACCTAAGAGTGTACTGGGGGTCTTATATATATATATATATATATATATATATATATATATATATATA
>BMAV01020540.1:3398-20201 GCA_019973955.1 Trichonephila inaurata madagascariensis | reverse complement strand
AGAAATAAATACTTGAAAATTTTAAGGTGTAATATCACATTCTATACCAATTTTACGAGAGAACACACACACACACACACATACGAATAACATAAAATTAGTATGATATTGCAAACTTCTTAGTAATGCTTTTTTACTAAAGGTCTTTAAAATTAGAGTAATTTTCACAGTGCATCAAAACATTGGAATAATATGTCAAAAATAGTATAATTTATTCACATTAATATTATAATTAATTTAAAGAAAAAAAGTAATTTTTCAGAGAAGAATTTTTTTCCCTATTTTTCGACTGTACTAATTGTTTATTCATTAATTTATTTTCATTCATTAATACGTAATATGCTAAGAGTGATACGTATACATTGTCTTTCAGAAATTTATTAACGTCTCCACTTCATTAATGTTACTGTGGCCGTGGTAGCCGAGTGGTATAGGTATCGGATCGTGGCTGGCTTTGTCACGAGTTTGAGCCCAGTACCACTAAAAACCCACAGTGTAGGGCAGCGATGCGCGTTAAATCTGTCGAGAGCTGAAACGTCCTCCTGTTGGTGTGGTAGTTAGGAGAGGGGGGTGCCAGCTCAGGTGTCGTCCACGTCACTTGACCATGGTTCAAAATTACGTGGTCCGTCGCCAAAAGCCCTCGTGTAGCTGAGCAGTGCAACGTTAATATTCACTCATTAATGTTACTACACACAGTCCAAAGTTAACCACAAATAAACCATTTTGAAATGAGTAGACAAAAAATAGAAAAAATTTTTGGTGCATCTAAGTAAGTGTTTTGAATGCAGTCTTATTTTGGTCTTGTTTTATTTTTAATTGAATAATAAGTGCTTTTTGAATTATAAACAGCCTAATAAAGCCTAACATCATAAAAAAATTCACCATTCTGTTATAAACGAGCACAATATATTACAAATAGAAAAAAAATTGCATTACATAAATAATATGAATTGAAAGGTAAACAATTTTGCAGAGAGATTTAATATTAACGTTGAATAAAGCGAAACAAGGAGCATAATTATTTATTAAACGTTTCACCTTTTCCCCCTTCATTTTGACACCTTTGATCACCCGGTGCCCACTTTGAAACCATTGCTATTTCTTTATATAATTTCCTTTTATCTTTTTACTAATGCTAAATAAATCATATTATCACTAGACACGGTTGTTTGGTCTCATTCACACATTCGCTACTCAAAATTAGGTCGTCGCCAATGGGATCTAGACTGTCGTCCGTACCCTTCACTGTAAATCCTCCAAAACCGGATTTAAATTAAAAATACAAATTTTCTAGGAATATTTTACAATAAAAAGTTATTTTAAATATTATTTTTGTCTGTTTTTGAATAAGTACTTCTTCGAGTATAGATATGCGTGGCACATATTGTTGGTAGATGTATATCTTCCGAATAACAGTTAATGCGTTCCTTTTAGACTATAGTTATTCCTTAAAGCTAAATCAATCGATCCAAATTATAATTATAACTGAACTGAACTCAGGGGTACAACAACCCATGAGGGCCAAGGTCTACTGTGCCTATCTCAGTTTACGTGACCTTAGGCGCTGGGGTGCATGTGCAGATGTTTCGGTCAAGTGGACGGTCTGACTCGATAATTATAAGTATATAAGTAAAAAATTGATTAAATAACTTGGTACGATCCGAGTACCTTACAAATTGATTCATTTAAGAGGATTCATTAATAAAACTTAAGCTAAAACAATTGATTAATTTAGTTAATGGGCTTCGATTTGATGTTACTATCGATTGGGTGGGATAAGTATTATAAACATGACCACGACGGATATAAAAAATGTTAATAATATTCCAAATATTTTGTTCATTTTATATATATATTAAAAAATTTTGTACATTTTACATATATTAAAAAATTTTGTACATTTTATATATATTAAAAATATTTTGTACACATTTTACACATAATAAAAATATTTTGTACATTTTATATATATTAAAAATATTTTGTACAAATCTGAAATATATTTCTCTAGTATCATCAAAAAAATAATAAAAACATGCGAAGGGGTGATTTTTGAAAGAAAATCGTACATACTCTTAACAAAGTAAAAGAAAATGAAGAATTGAGATAGTAATTAGCACAAATATACTTTCAAATATACTTCCTAACTTAAAAAAAAAAAGAATTTATTCCCCTAACAACTTTTGTTACGAGTCGTTTTCCCATTTTTGGTAAAAAGCAATTGTGCCTACAGTTCTAGAAGAAAAAAAACTTGCAATATATTCTCAAACTAAATTTATTACTACTAAACAGTTTTAAAGATATTTGACAGAATTAATGAATATTTTTTTCAACGTCCACTATTAAGCAACACGAAGGGCTGTTGGCGTGATGGACCTCTAATTTTGTACCTCGGTTTCGTGACGAGAAACCAGAGCTGGCACCCCGTCCCTAAACAACCACACCACAGTAAGTGGCGAACTTTGAGCTTCGATAGATTTAACGTGTATCAGACCCTTTACTAGGTGGGTCTTCAGTGGCACTATGGATTGAACTCATTATACGCCGGCCACGAGTTCTTGACCATAACCACTAGAATACCGCCACAATATGAAAAAAAGAAATCTCATTCGGTAATTTCTTCATTAAAATTCTACTTAAATAAACCCTACCTTTCCTGTATTACTTTTTTCAATTCCTACTATTAGTCCACTCTTTCGCTCTTTATACATATATATATCGTGTTCAAATTTTTAATCGTTAATAAAATGCATTCTATTTATCCATTCAAGTTCAAATAGAGTTTTTTCAACTATTAATTCATTAATTAAATTAAAAAATGGATAAATTGTAACAAAAATAATAGTCCAACAGCATATATAGAAAGGAAAATCGTTGGTTCTGTCCCTGTAGCGCAATGGATAGCGCTTTGGACTTCCAATCCAAAGGCGTGTTTTCGAATCCCACCTGGGTTGACCTAATTTCTGAGAATGTGACTTCATTTTTACTTTTTCCTATTTTATTAGAATAATTAAATTTAATTAATGAATAAATAGTAATACACAAAAAAATATTCCAACGCCCTATATAGAAAGGAAAATGGAAACTTGCTTTCTATTTTGTCACCTAATATTGCGATTCTGTCATATGTATATACATATTTATATTAAGTGTAACTATTTAATAAAAAGTAACTAAAATAAAAAAATTTCTTTGCTGACATAAGAAGGAATTGATTAAAAAAATGTATATTACTTATTTTTCATGATTTTGAAACTATAAAATTGTTCTTTATTTGAGGCACCTTCATTTTCTATGACGAAAGATGTGGACGGATTGTTTATCTACGAGATATGTAAAGTGTCTGCAAAGAGCTTAGATTGGTGTGTTGAGGATTAAAATTCGAATGCCTGAAACTGAAAAGTTGATCTGATAGGGGATTATAAAAGTCGATGTGATGGGATCGGAATGTCTCCTAAAAGGAATCGAAATTCAGCTTATGGAGGATTTAGAATTTCTATATTAAGTAAATCCATCCTCCACACTCCAAGAGAGCTCTGGCTTTGATGTCCAAAGATGTTTTTATAACCGAAACATATGAAATATATTAGGCTTAAGTCTCAGCCAAGGACCACTTAAATTTTAACTATGATTTAAAGGTTTTTCTACAAATAAGAATTTTGATGGAAAAATCGGTTTTCAAAAATAACTTTTATGTATCTCAGTAAATGGAGAGTAAAGTATATTCAGTCTTTAAAATGTATTTTATTGTTTTACACATACGTTAGGAAAGAAATGTATTAAATCCAATGAAGACAATAAGTAATGGTTTTAATGGAACTATGGTTTTCTTTTAAGAGTACGGTTCTACTGATTTGGCGTCGACTAAATCAAAATAAAATGGGGAGGGGGGGGGCCACGTCTCGCCTGAGGATAAAAAGGGGTTATATATAAGTCCGAGGCAAAGAAGGAACTAAAACTTCGAAGAACATTCAATCAATGCTAGTGTTGCCCTTTATTGCGACAGCAAATGAGAAAAGAATGCAATGAAATACTGGTAATAGATTTTCCGGAAGGGAATTGAAAGACAGAGACGAAAAGACAGAAAATACCGTCTGCAGAACGAAAGAAATGTCAAGTTCTTCAAAAAGCAATATTTTTTTTTTTTGTCTAATTCCTCATAATTAAAAATCTTTGTGTTGTTTCAAAAATGAATGATTTCCCAACGAATTAATTATTCACAGACTATTCACACATTTGATCGACATTTTGCAAGAACAATTTGTGAAATCAGAAGCCTTGGATCATCCTTTCAATTTATGCTAAATTAAAAGTCTGGAATATATAAAAGTTGCTCAATACTTTTTTGATTGACAAAATGAAATTAAAAAATGTGTTTTCTTTGAAAATTCAAAGGGGCTTCTGAGAATGTAAGTTTGTATACAAAAAACCACGATATTCAAATATCATCAGACATCATTCAAAAAATGGAAGCCCAAAAAATTCCTCTAATTGAACCCCACTTCATTTCTAAAGACTTGGTAATTAATTAAAAGGGTTTTCGTAAGCTTCCTCTGATTTAAAAAACTTTCACAGATGAATACAGTGTATACAGGGTGTATCAGTACAATGGTTGCAAAATTTCAGGAAAGATAGAGAGACAGAGGAGTCAATTTGCAAGTGAAACAAGACATTTAAACTAGGGGTACTCAACTTTTTTTTCTCCTGGGCCGCAAACATATGTCAGCTCTTTCACACGGGCTGCATCATGAGGATAAAGATTGGGGGGGGGGGGTTAAAATGTGGAAAATTGATCAAATTATTTTAACTCCTAGTTTGCTTTTTTTAATTACTATATTATTCTTTTTTTATTTTTGTCACTAACGTTGAATTAGAAACATTTAATAAGCACTCTTCCACAATTTCTGCATCAGTAAACGGTTTCATATGATTACCAACAATATAACAAACTTCATAAGATATCTTTGTTACCTCTGTCCAATTACCACTGACAAAACACTTTGTTGCTGTTGCAAAGATTATCCCAGAAAGCATATTTATTACCACTTGAAAGAGATATTCGAGGAAAAGTGTCATTGAATGATTTCTGTTTATTGGTATTTTTTAAATACAGAGCACTTTCGTGACAAATCAAACAATTACTAATCTATTTGTTTCTCACCACAAATTAGTCAACCTTCCAATCGTCGTGAAACGATATATTTCCTTCGAATTTTTTTCGCTTGCAAGTTATGAAAGATAGTTAAAAATTAGTTCCATCCATAAAACTGTCACTACTTCACTGATGTCTGTTATCACTCACCGTTACCCCCTTTACAAATAAAAAAAAAGAATATCAATTCGTACTAGCATGACATCGACAGCAAAATTGATGTATTTGATTTCTTGACAACAAATTTTTAATATATTGTTCTTAAATAAGTGCATTTTTCAGAGCAATGGCACTGACCGGGCCACTTAAAAAGGCTTGGTGGGCCGCAGGTTGATTATCACTGATTTAAACTATCAAAGAGTCTAAAAAAAAGGAAGACAAGCTATCAAAGAGCCTAAACTATTAAAATGCATACGCTTACGCTGTAGGGAAAGAGGACTGAAGTCAGGGACGTCTTAAGATTTCTTGGAGCCCTGGGCTCCTACACATAAATGTAGGCCCCACCTATAACCCTTAAAAGTAGACAGTACATAGAATACGTTGTCAAATATGTGCATAACTTACAATCGCACAAACCGTCTCAAATGACTGCCACCTTTTGACTGAATGAGTAATGATGGTGTAAGGTGGTAGACCTAGGACTGCACGTGGACGACGGCCATCACATGTAGTCAGTTGATATATCGTCCGAAATTCCCAGTTTTTCGGAGAATAAAACCGGAAATAACATTTGACCGTTGAAATTATTCGAATTATGATATTATTATGGATGAGTCGAGAACGAGACGAGGCCCGGACCCTGGCCCAGTAAGCCCATGCTTTAAGACGTCCCTGACTGTAGTAGAAGTAGCAATCTTGGCGCTAGTGCTCCACACAATTAATATTTTTTTACTATATTTGAGTACAATTTTATCCAAAGTAATCTTTTACATTTCTTCAAAAACTAAGAACTATGGAAGATATTTTTTATTTCTCTGTGACTCAGTACAAGAACAATCATTGAGAAAATTTTATAATGTTGGGAATTTAAATTTCAAGCTTCGCGAAAGAAGCTCTGTACCAATAGTACAGCAAGTGCTCTCATTGTTCTAGAATTGTATGTTTATATTAATATAAAATTAATTTTGATTGTTCCTAATTACAAAAGTCATTTCAATACTCAATTAAGAGTATTCTCTCTGTGCTCTTGAACTCACACTTATGCAACTAACAAGGGGAGAGCACGACTAAGGAAATTCATTTGGATTCGAAACTTGGTGTCATAGTAGTACTTTTTTAGGGTGTTCAACCCTCAATGTAATTCCGACGAATGGCCAGTCAATTCGGAGAAAATAGCCTTCGAAATTCATGCTTAGCTTTTATACAATTTAATTTCAATTTCCTCCAACGAGTTCCTAGCCTGGTTGGAAGACCGTCTGCTTACTATAACGGAGGTGAGGACTCGATTCCCGAGATGATATTCTTTTTTCAATTCATTTAATTATTTTTTAAAATTGAATTAATTTATTTATGAAAGGTTTATTAAATATTAAATGATATTTTATGTAATTATTTTGTATTTTATAAAGTAAAAAAAAATTATTATTACAATTGTTTAAAATTATTATTAATTAAAAATATGTCATGTCAATTTTTTTAATTCAAATCTTATTTTATCTGCGATGAACCATTTACAATCTTAGTTTCATATGTGTATTTTAGTGAACCATTCATGTTTGTTACATGATTTGTTTCTTACTATTTTAACAGGGGTATTTTCCGAGCGCTACTCATACGCAGATGCTTTAAACTTTAAACCAAGAAGAAAAAAAGAAAAAAAAACCATAAATGTAATCAAATCTGTTACGAGCTAAAATCACAAATCTTTCTAAATGTTTATAATTTGGAAAATATGAAATGGGTGTTAATTTATAGTTTCCGAGGATTTTTACCCTGAGATATTAACAAGAAATCAGATTGAGAATTAGATCATTCTTTTATTCACCATAAGCCAATTGCAACTCTCAGTTTCAGAGAAATAACATAAATAAACCGCTTGTTATACGGTGAACCGAATATAAATCTGAAAAATAAAACGCAATAAATAAAAATAAAAGAAAAATATAAGAGGCAATTTTCAACTACTACTAAATCCAAACCTCAATTAAAAGTCGGCCTATTCTTAAGAACGTTAATGATTATAGAACACAGAATAGCCTACACAAGTGACCTCACTTTAATGAATCGCTCTTGAAGTATGTACATACTCTGTCATCTCCTCTGCTCGACTGAGTAACAAGGAAGCTCTGAAAGGAAATTTAGAAAATGGAACCCTTTCAGCTCTTATCGACTTTCATAAATTTAGAGAAATGGTCGCGGGCTGGATGAAAGGAATAACAGAACATAATAAAATTATGTATGTAATATATGAGCAAAAAAATTCTTATCTAATCATTAATAAAAAGTACGCGCAATTTTCACAAGACTAATAAGCTTCAGTAGGATACAGATTTGCTTTATTATCCGTTTATGTATCATAATAAATTCCAGGCAAAATACAACATAATTTATCATCAGAAAAATAAATCTTTCAAAAATAAATAAACAATTTTGGTGGATTATTTTCTTTCCATCAATTAACGATTGTCACACATGTGGTTTTGAGGAATACAACTGAGTTATATCTATCACTTATTGATAAAGGACCTGATTGTGTGTGGGCACTTACGTATTAGATCGTTGGCCAATTTCACCAAATTAAAAAGCATCGCCAAATGCTTTTATCGTTACCGCACATGGACGAAAACAAATTCCTGCGCAAAATCCTTCCGGAATAACGCGTCCACAAATAGTTTAGAAATTAGAAGAATTAAATAACACATTAAAATCACGTACACTTAAAATAAATGTGATGGATACACAATTACATTATTTAAGTGACCCAAACAGGTGTAACTGCGTTCAAAATCTCAACGAATGTATCCACACTTCATGTAAATTGAACTGAACTGAACTCAGTGGTGTAACAGTCCGTGAAGACCAAGGCCTACTGCGCATATCTCAGTTTACGTGACCTTAGGTGCTGGGGTTCATGTGCAGATGTTTCAGTCAAGTGGTCACTCTGACACGAAACCCCCAGTGCTCAGTTCCCAAGCAAGCTTGGTTCTCATTTATTGACCCACTGAAGGGATTAAAAGCTGAGTCGACCTTGCCCAGCCTGGTATTTGAACCCCGGACCGGTAGCGTGGATGCGCGATACACTACTAATCAGTTACTGGGCTTCTCATATAGACCACGCCACATAAATTATCATAAGTATGAATCTAAATATTGTCGAGCAGATCACACACACAGCGATTGTTTTTGTTTTGCCGTTTTGATAAACCATATAGTCTTTCGGGTATTTACGTATACGGTCGCATTTTCGGAAATACTAAATTGCGTCCTTTTCCGCAGATAATTCCAAATTTTCATCAGTTGTCACGACAAAATTTGAATAGAATATTAAAATTGGCGTTATTATTTTCGAGCATGAGTGATGAAGAATATTGCGTTTGAACATGCGCGATCAAGAATATTGTGTTTAAACATACGAGGGCAAATATTCACTATTGACTGCATATCGTAGCATTTGGCGATGTTTTTTGATTTGACGAAATGGGTCGACGGTATAATACGAGAGAACCAACTGATGCATTTCTTGAAGCTCGGAAATCTCATTTTGGCGTGATGAGGAAATTTAGGGAGACGGATTCCAACTCGCTGGTTTTGTCGTAATCACTTGGCCGAGATTCAGAATTACGAGATCCGTTGCCAATAACTGGCACGCAGCTTTGTAGCTCTACGTTAATAAAAAAATCAAACCAGATGCACAAAATCAAATATCTATCATTGTGAAATTTTTCTTTTAAATGCATAAAATATTAATTAAAACTCGATTTAATTTAATTAATTTTTATTTATTAATTATGTCTCATACTTTTAGGAAAAAAGAACTCATTTTTCGCTTCAATTCTAAAAGACCATGTTCACAAAATTTAGAATTCATCGCATTCATCTTTGATTTCTTTCAAGATTGATTAAGTGGAAAAAAATGGCCTCATTTTTATTTTATTACATCAAATATTATATTAAGAAGAAACTAATTTTTATAAAGAATCTTTTGAAGAGTGGAAAGTAATTAAGCCTCTAATGAATCATAACATTACTTTTTTGTGCTGTTTTTTGCTATTAGTAGCAAAATGTTTCTTTAACTGATTAATTATTTTAACGGCAATATATTTTAAGAAAGTAACACTTTCTAAGAATAAGTCAAGCATTATATGAATAATATCTTCAAGGCACGAATTAACTTGCACATTCTAATGAATAATGATGAGTGGCTGCTAATTCGTAGTAGTACACACACTATCCTCCTTGCTTTTATATACAGTTGAATATTTTCAGCAGAAAAGGCATTCTTTGTATGGAAAATTGCGGAAAAGCTTTTTATGGTGAGATTTCACAATTTTTTCTGGGATCTATTGTTTTTTTTTTTTTTTTGCCGAGCTAACTTATTAATCAATAATAACTACTGAGGGCTATAGTTTGTACGGTAAAATTTATGTATTACTTGTTTAAATTATTTGCATTACTATTTCTCGTGTGGCATTGTTTTATATTTTTTTCGATTAGTTAACTATTCTTAACAGTTCGCTTATCCCGACATTTAAGGAAAACGTGAAGAAAATTTATTTATTGAGTCGTGATTATGAAATGTGTGATGTGTGTATAAGCATCATTTGATCAGACTATACAAATAGTTAGTTATATTATGGTATTTAACTACACATGGATATATACTATACAAACAGTATCCAATATATATATATATATATATATATATATATATATAATGGATCTACTATGACTCCAGAAACAAGAATTTCAATATATATATATAATGGAATGCAAGAAAATAATAAATAATTCATTAATGTGTGGAGGAAAACTATGATGTCCAGTTCAAAGACAAATTTTAGTTATATTTAACCTGAACGTAGCAAGCCGTAATCGATCTCATACATTTAGTAGGAATTATGACTGTACTACATAATCAATGTTCACGTTGTTGGTTTCCAAACACCACAGGTCATTACATATAACAGGGATGGCGAACCAGTGGCACGCGTGCCAACAATGGAACGTGACACAATATTTTGGGCACGCCAGTGATCAAAATGGTCTGCATTTTATATATAGTTCAAAATAACATAGTTTACTGTGAAGTATTACGAACAAACGCGCAAGTGATCGGTCGCGGGGCAGTGGGGAGCAAACTCGTTTGTTATTGTCTTGCCTTAGTTACGTCGTGGACTACAGTTGCTTATGATGAAAAATTTGTATACGCATAGCATAGCCAATTTCGTTGATACAACTGTATATTTAAAGTTTATTTGTGTTATATTTACGATTTTTAACTGTTTTTTAGCATAGTTAGTTTAGCAAAAGAACAAAAAGTGCAAGATAGTAAGGGTAACAGAGAATTTCAAACTTGATGAATCTAAAAATATGGCATTATTAGTAAATGTGACAGAGCGGTGTATGTTTTATGTTCTGGAACAGTGGTATGCAGAACATCGTCTGTAAAACGGCATTTTGAAACAACTCACAAATCCTCTTGTCAAAAAAGTGAACCACAGCAAAAATAATTAATTGCTTCGAAACTCTATTTGACAGAAGATTTTGATTCGGCATGCATTCTACTAAAAGTAACATCTTACAATCCTAAAATATGTTATTTGTCATCTACGCACACAATCTGCAACAAGAAAAGTCACACTACTGTTACTTTAATTCGATTTACACGTATAACTAAAACATTTACAACTATACAGTACCAAAAGTACTTTTTCGTAGTAAATAAAGAGTTTTGAGTTGTTCGTATTAGTTTTATTATTTTCCCAATAATCAAAATTATTTGATGGCACGTCTATACCTCATTAAACACTTCTTCAGAAAAAAATAGTACGTTTATCTATAAAGGTTCGTCACCCCTAACATATAAGTTAAACTCACCTCTTCTTGATATAAACCTAGAATAAGAACTCATATGGAGTAAAATCTCTTTCTGTGTATGGTGAAAGATTGGCTAGAATGTGTTGCATTTACTCCAATTTATCTCCCATACATTGCGTGATCAACGTGATCTCTTCAAATGCGACTGTAATGTTGTTGTGCTTCAAGTTCTGTAGAAAGATTGTCTGGAGCGGTTGAAGAGGCAGCAGAAATAGTTGCAACTTGTCCTAAAACACGTACGTAATCTTTTAGAGTAATACCAGTTGTTACTCAAATATCTTTAGTCAGAAACAAGCGCAAGAGATGTACTATATGAAATAAACTAGTGGTGATCGGTGCTTCATAAACAATCCGAAAATCTTTTTTCTTGTGAGAGCGGGAAAGGTGTCGCATACTTATATTAAAATACAGGATGTCCCGAAACTCAACAACTCGGAGTTTCAGGGCGCGGAATGAAATGAGGGGTCATATCTGATCTGAAAAAAATAAGAAAAATATTCTACATTACTTGGTTAAGTGATGACTAACATATTTTTGAAAATGTGCAAAACTGACATCCTCCATCACATCATTAGGGACTGTGACCACAAATTTTACAATTTTACAGTGACTCTTTCACTAATGTCATCTCACATAGCCGTTCTAGTAATCACAGTCACATATCGGGAAAAAACGTTGCTAATTTAGCCAAAATCAACGTAGATTGCTTAATTCGTGGTTTGAAAAAAATAATGTCACTTAGCTTCGATTCTCCATAAAAGGAAAAATATTATATACAACCTCCAGAAACTTGCTCCAAAGAAGGCTCATTTAGTTAAGATTCCAAAGAAAAACAACATTTGTTCATTTCTTTTCATAATAATCAAATCTAATTTTTTCATTTGCAAAAACATCGTCATTTTAAAAACACGTTTGCTGACACCCTCCTTTATATCATTAGGTACAGTGATTTTTTTTTCACTAACCTGATTTTACATAGCTGTGCTACATTAATCAGTCACAAATTCAGCAAAAAAAACTTTGCTGGTATAGTTGAAATTAACGTAGTTTTTGAGTCGGTTTGAGAAAATGATATCATTTAACTTCGTCTTTCCAATAAAAGGACAGTATTATACTATGAATTCATTATTGTTGGAAGTAGCCATGAAAAAAGAAATAGCCCAGTACTAAACGAGGCTTTTATTTACCTATTTGAAACAACATAAAAAAGAAAATGACTAACTGCAGCATTCCTGTACTAGTACAAATCACAAAAAGAGATAGAAGAAATCCGCAATGTCTCTAAAATACGCAAGGAAATATAATAAGGAGTTATAATGGTGTTTAAGTGAGGAAAATAGTTGTTATTCTTAGAAATTGCAAAGATGGTTTTTAGGGAAAATAGTTAGGTGTCAGACAATCTCTCTAAGTAGCTCAAAGCTCTAGGAATCGCGAATAAATCTGTCAAAGTGCTAGGTTTTATCCTTTAAGGAGGGAAATAAAATGAGATTTGAATTTAGAAAATGGTTTAGATGATCATAATTTAAATAATATTAAGTTGCTTTATATATATATATATTCAACTTATTTCTAAACATAAGCATACAACATACATATATATGTGTTTGTGTTTAAGTGAGACTGATGATATCTGAACTTTCTGGTACTTATTATCTGTTCCCCTTCTGAACTCTATATTATATCAAGGGATGAGATGGTAACCGATTAATCATAGTCACGAAGTCATAGGCAGCATTATTTCCGTCGAGTCATAGGTTTACGTCCTGGTGCCACTAAAGTTATACCGCGTAGAGGGATCAAATCCACATTAAATCTGTCGTAAAAAATAATCTGTGTTAATAAATATTCACGTGGCAAGGCGTGGAAGCTTGGATGGGACTGCCAGCTCAGGTGTCTTTATTCCTCCTGACCTCACCGAGGTTCAAAATTACGATATCCATTGCCAATAGCTCTGGCGTAGCTTTAAAATGCGGCTTTAATAAAAATCAAAGTCACATAATTTTGGTAGGGTCTATACTCGAATCCACGACTTGGCTTGAATATCATCGATTCCGGAGTTCATTATCTTAACAAATGGACTGTCACAGCTCAAACATTATGCGTGATAATGGAGACTGCGGTATATGTAATTATTTCGAACCTCAAAGTCCACGCTAGCGTAGCGTGCAGTTGAGTGTATATTAACGTCGCCCTGTTCAGCTACACACTTTCGGCAACGGACCTCGTAATTTTGAACCATGGTCAAGTGAAGAGGACGACACCTGAGCTGGTATCCCGTCTCCTAACTCCCCACACACACTAGGGAGGACGTTGGAGCTTTGACAGATTTAACATGCATCGACCCCCTCTACATGGCGGGTCTTCAGAGGCACTACAATCGAACTCATGACATGCCAGCCACGAGCTCGTGTCCTCGACCACTAGGTTAATGCAGCGTAAGCGTAGCTTGCAATGTAATTCATATTACTTTGAATGACTTCATCATGACATTAAGGTATCCGACTACGTTCGGAACCGTGATTTTAAAAAAGCGCATAAATGGATAATGTTCATGATATTTTGTGTCACTTAGATTAGAATACATGTATAAAATTGTTTTAAGGACATTTTGACAAAAAAAATTATTTTAATACAATATTTTGGCAAAAAATTAACTTAGAATAACGATTTTTCAAAATGTTCTCCTTTTATAAAAAATGCTAAAAAATGCTTCTAAAATAATAATATTTTGCTTATATATAAAAACTTATCCAGAGAGTCTGAACTATTATTTTTTTTTTTTTTTTTTTGAAAAATTCACATTATTTTTTTAGAGTTACAACCAATGGAAATAATTATCGGCGTTTTTTTTTTTTAAATTTCTCCCCTCTGTTATCGTAAAACATGGATAAACCCACTTCTAAGTTATATATTTCAAAAATTCTAGTTGAGTCTCTGTAGAGAGGTCTGAGCTTTATACA
The DNA here is from genome assembly GCA_019973955.1 of Trichonephila inaurata madagascariensis. Lineage (NCBI taxonomy): Eukaryota > Metazoa > Arthropoda > Arachnida > Araneae > Nephilidae > Trichonephila > Trichonephila inaurata. The sequence continues at coordinate 6,053 of BMAV01020540.1, read as the reverse complement.
GGCAAAATATTATTATAATAGAAGCATTTTTCACCAAAGGAGAATATTTTGAAAATGGATCATTCTATGTTCATTTTTTGTCAAAATATTGTACTTGAATAATTTTTTATTGCAATAATATTCTTAAAACAATTTTATATACGTTTTCTAATCTATAAGTAACACTAAATATCATAAATATTATTCATTTATACTCTCTTGCAAAATCACGGAATTCGAACGTAGTTCGGATACCTTAATGGATAAATTTTTAAAAAGTTAAAATAGTTGAAAAAATAGTAAATTTCTAGAAACGAATTTCCTCATTATCAGTGTGGAATTTGTCATGTGACTGATGCTAGCACGTGGTGAGTGTTTCACGGCATAACAGCGTTGAGCGCTAAGCATGCTTCTCAAGACATCGGGCAATGGCATTACACACAACAGTCGGTGCTTTTGTAAGTTCTAAAGTGTATTTTATGTCTTGTGCAATTTTAGCTGAGGCCATGAAATCATAGTAGATATACTATCTCATGCATTTAGTTAAATGTGTTGCTCAGTTAGAGAGATGCTCTGGAATGTGCTATTAGATATGTGTTGTTTTGTTCAAACATGACAAGTGTTCGTAAATTTAACCCTTTATCTACCGACGGTTCTTATAAGTACCACTCACTATAAAATTACATAGAATAACCACATTTTTATGAATACTCTGACGATACTTAGAAGGAATATTCTTTTATAAATCCACTCTTCTAAGATTTATGGCAGCACGGGTTCTATGATGAGTATTTTAGCGGGGAAGGCGAATAGTTTTATAGCAGAAATTGCGTTCTCAGCTGACGGCGTTTTCAGTGGATTGCTAAGATTGTCATTTTTGTTCCGAAAAAATAGTTAATGTCAAAAGGTAAGTGTCTTATTTTTTTGTATGTTAATGAAGACCTTAGAAAACGATTTGACTCTTTATTTTAAGTGAACAGTATAGATAATTAATTTTACACAGTGGAATATCTTTAATTAATTAATTAGCTCTAACGGATTAAATTTCCCAAAGTTAAGTATTCTGTTTATGTATATCCCTTAATTTTCAATGTAGTGATTAAAAAAAAATATTACATGAAAAAAAAAAACTGCAGTAAATCATGATGCGGTAGATAAAGGGTTAAATGTAATTCAATGTTTCTAAATTAAACTTTAACTACAAACATACAAACGGTTATTAAGTTTCAAATGACTTGAGCATAATTTCTCCGCGCTCTTCACACTTCTGAAAGCAGCAGGTAGCATTGGGCATGTTAATGATAAATAAGTATTTTAAACATTTGACACTGTTGTGGTAGATGTAAGTCGTGAGCTAGCAGCTGGAATCAAAAGTGAACTGAAGCCTAAATTTTACTAAAAACCCACCCTACAGCGAGGCTCAAAGCCCTGCTGTTAGGATGGTATGGAAGATTGATGTAAGCTCTTATGTCATTCTCGTCTCATAAATAGGGTTAGGAACGCTAAAGAAGAATCCTCCAAATATTTGGCGATAAAAATTTTCTACTCAATCCTCTTTAAATTTTTTGTATCACAAATAGGATAGATAAGCCTTTTTCTCAATTCTACGAACATCAAAAATTTCAAATCAATATTATTATGAAATATATGGAATATTGAGCTCAGTTATGGAAACAACTCATTGTAACATGCTAAGTTTTGGCACTGCGATCGTCCCCCCACCTCACTCACCCACACTTGTACTTCACTTGCAAGGAAACCACTGCACAAAGCAGTCACAATAAATGTTTATGCCTTAAAACATTCAATCTAATTAAATAATCCCAATCGAAATAATACTAAGAATTTTACATATTTGCACTCTTCATATCATAAAGTTTTTGATTCAAAATTTAATGCATTTCCCTCCAATAATTGAGAAAATATTCAGCTTTGAAATGACGATTGGAAAAAAATGACGATGCCTTAAGGCTATTTTCGTCATATGTATTTGAGAGCGTGAACTTGACACGGAGCACATTTTTGCACAGAAAAAAATGCAATTTTTATAAGACTGTGATATTGTAACTCACATGCATTTGTTTATAATATAGTGTTTTTAAAGTTTCAAAATATTTCATAAATAATTAGTTTTTCCTTTTGACGTGTAAAGGGATAGCTCATTTAGCATTACCGTATAAGAAAAAAAAATACGAAACTATGATAATATAAGTGATTCTATACAGGATAGTGTGTGAAGCTAGAATATAATATTAATGTTTGAGTACTTTTTTATATCTGAAAAAATATTCCGAATTTGGTCCCTATTCTTTAACATTAGCTGAAGACAACCTTAAAGAACCATTTATACTATGTTTATAAATCTTAGTTATCTATCTATTTATTACTTTGAGCGAAAAAACGGGGGAAATATTGCAAATATTTGGGCGACATAAAATAGTACAACGTTTCGCGACCTTCTGTCACGCGAGTACCCTTTGACCTAACGTGACTGATCCACGTACCTCATCCCCACCTCCATAATGTGTAATTACGACTTGCAAATCAATAACACTGCAATGCAGTGACATTTTTATTTTTACCAGTTATGCAAAAATGAAATACATTACTAATTATATACATTTCATTACACATTTTAAATATATATATATATATATATATATATATATATATATA
>BMAV01020539.1:0-19796 GCA_019973955.1 Trichonephila inaurata madagascariensis | reverse complement strand
TTGAGCGCCATTCTAGGGGTTCCACATAGTCTCTAATGTAGCGTTGGGATTTCCTTCTTTGACAGATTCTGAAAGGCTTCGTGGAATAATTGAAAAAAGTGCCTGACTAAATTATTAAATAATCCCCAATGAAAAAACTCTACTAGAACTTGTATTTTGATCAAGAATATTAAGTTTAAGAGGAATGTTCAAAATATCGGTGGTCCGCGATGTCACGCTGATACATAAAGGTGAGGGGGTGCAGCTATCAAAAGTTAAAGAATTAGTGCTCTAATAGAATCTAAAAATATCTGAAGGCAAATTCCCAATAAGACTCTTTATATCAAAATATTAGAAAATATAAAGCATTTGCCAATGAAGTAAGTTAGTTAAGGTTATGAAAATATAAGCAGTGTTTAGTTCTAAAAACCCTATGTAAGAGAACTTCTATTTAAATCATGCTTTATATTCAATTGCTTATAACTGCTGTCACACAGAGAAAGTAGTACCCTATGTAGGAACTTCTATTTAAATCATGCTTTATATTAAATAGTTTATAACTGTTGTCTAACAGAGAAAGTATTACCCTATGTAGGAACTTCTATTTAAACCATGTTTTATATTAAATTGTTTATAACTGTTGTCGCACTCAGAAAGCAGTACTTACGAAAGGGCAACAAACTTAAAAACCCACAAAAAAAATTCGAAAAAAAAAAGTTGTAGGAAAATTAAAGAATAAAAATCAAAATAATGAGTATCTGAAACAGAAAATATTCTTGGATGAATTTTCTTAGATATTAATTTAAATGTATTTGTTTTTTAAGATCTATACGTTGAATTTATACCTTTAAGACATATTTTTATTTCTTGGAAATAAATTTTCTTCTTTAAAATATTTTTCCTTTTCTTTCTATTAAGAGACTAATAATTTGCTTGCCATTGTTAACAATAACTGTAACAATAAATAACTTTATAACTGCAGTTAATTAACAGAGTTTCTTCATTAAACACGCAAAATGTTACAAGAAAAAAAAACTGTAAAATAAATTATTCCGTATATCATAATGAGTAAACCTTATTCTTAACTACTTCCTGCAAAAAAGAGATAAGAAAATTTTTATAACTTTTTGTGCGCGTAAAGAGCCTAATTAAAATTTCTAAAAAACCATTTTTTACACTCCAACTTAGAAATTACAATAAAAGTTGAAGTGCATTATTAAGGAATTTGACAATACTATTTCATAACCTTTATGCGCTGCATTTGAAATTATTGTAATGATACAATATTATTAGGAATTTATTCAAACACTGTATTCTGTTAAGATTTCATTGCTAAATAAACCAAAAGAATCTCGAAGTTAAGCTAGATAAAGATTAAGGTGAAAAAAAGAAAATTACGGTTGTTTAGGAAATTTTTAATGAGATATGAGATACGTTATTTTTTGTGATATCAAATTTTATTCTTTAAATGAATAATAAGGGAATTTTATGTTGTAAATAATTTATTCTGAGATAACTTAAAATTAGTAGTTTTAAAATAAAAACACATTTGAGAATTATTTCACAATTCTGAAAAGTGTAGTATGTCTTTAAAAAATAAATTCGTCTTTAATTTGAAGCCAGTTTCAAAGCTATATTTTAAAGTTGTTACTCTTAAAATATTTAAGGTAAATGACTACGACTGGAACTGTTATTCTGAAAATCTGAAAAACCTATAAATGAGTAATCTTTTTGATATTTAGTGGCAGAATGTATATATATATATATATATATATATATATATATATATATATATATATATATATATATATATAATTGTCTTAACAATATTATTACAAGAAAAAAACAATTTAAATTAGTTGTTTTGACAAAAAAAAAAAAAAATGGAGGGAAAATGACATATTTTTAAAACGCATTCTTCTTTTATGTCAACTACTTCTATAATAATAATAAAAAAATTCTCTATATAGCTAAGTACAGAGCTTGAAGTCGAATGTTTGAACGGTATAATTTAGAAGTGGATTTATATATTCATATTTTAATATATCATAGCAGGGATATTTAAAAAAAATCACTGCTCATTTCTTACAATTGATAGTAGCAGGGAAATTAATTAAAAATTTTTCTAAAATCTTTGTTTAGTCGTATTAAGAACATCTTATAGATACCAGGTGTAGCACACACAAAAAAAAGAGACTGGTTTAATAAATCTTTATACGTACAGAATCAGTTCTTCGAGACACTATCACCTTCAAAATAGTTCCTTTCAATATTCACACACTTCTGCATTCGGTACTGCCATTGATGGTAACGGTTCTGGAATGAGGTTTTGGAAGACCCTTCAGGAGATTTTCTGTTTGCCTGAACTTCTTCAATAACGAAGAATGGGTTTCCTTTAAGCAAGTCTCCCTTGTAGGAAATAAAAAGAAGTCGCATGGGAGCAAACCAGGTGAATAAGGAGGATGCTCCATCACATTAATGTTTGTTTGTTTTTGGTCAGAAACTACTTCACAGATAGGGCCGTGTGAGCAAGGGCATTGTCTTGATGGAACAGTCATCCACCTCTCTCCAATTCTTGCTTTTCTTAACCTTTGCCATGAAGTCTCTTTAGTACTTCACTGTAGTAGTGTTGATTAACAGTCTGATCAATGATATGAGGGAGAACCCACTCATATCGCAAATTCTGCCAATGTTTTGGTCTGTAATCTCTGACCTTGGTGCCCAGCGCGTTTATCCTCTTTCACACTGTCCTTCTCTGAAAACCGATTACGCCAATAAGACACATGTGTACGAGATAGTTTCATCTTCCTAACCTTCTGTTAGTATATGAAATGTTTTCATTGCTGATTTCTTAAATTTCATGTGAAACTAAATGTTAATTCGACATTTTTCCGGCAGAATGCAGTGCACGTGTTCATTCAATGGCGCAATACTCCCAACTGGCGCGATTGATTAAGACAAAACTGGACAGAAGAAATTCGTAGGCTGACGTCACCAAACAGTTGTTGCCAACTATGTTCTATTTTTCGAGTTACACACTTAGTTATCGTTTTTTTTTTGTGTGTCACATCTTGTATACACAAAATATTATTGCGATAGAAGCCTTTTCCATAAGAGGAGAGTGTTCAAAACTACGTCATAATGTCTTCATTTTCACCAAAAAATTGCATTTAAATAATTTTTTTTATTTTAGTAATATTCACATTTAATATGTGTATTCCAATTCAAACGACACTAAATATCCAAAAATTATTCATTTATACGCTTTTGCAAAGGCACAATTCCAACATAATCAGTCACCTAAATCGAAAAGTTCTATGTTTATAAGAAAATAATTTATTTTTAATTATTAAAAAAATTCAAACTCAGTGGCGCAACAGCCCATGAGGGCCAGGGCCTACTTTTCCCATCCCAGTATACGTGACCAGTGGGCACTGAGGTGCATGAGCAGATGTCCCGATCAGGTGGTCAGTCTGAAGCGAGACCCCCAGTGCTTAAGTCCCCAAGCAAGTTTGGTACTCCTTTATAGACCCACTGCAGTAGGAATGAAAGACTGAATTGACCTTGTCTAATCTGGAAATAGAACCCGGACATGTGGTGTGGAAGCGCGATACGCTACCATTCGACCAATGGGCTTTATTTTTAATTATTGCCATGCACACATATTATACATAATTTTCGAGACAGAGAACTAAACATTTTTAAATCAATCTAAGTTAAATGAAGAATCCCGGTTTCCAACGAACTGTTTTGTTAAGCTTACAGTTTTCAAAATTTCAAAATTTTTATATATATCCCAATCTCTTAATCTTATCATATATTAATTATGTGCATTTATATATCCGAGATCATATTAATCAAATTTTCTGTATATATATTCTTAACTTTTAGAATTTTTTTTAAGAGAGCTTCAGCAGAATTTTTATATTTTTTGCCTAGTGTTAGAATGGATATGCCCATTTAAATTAACAATAAAATTTAAAACTTAAGATAAAATGCAAATTGAATAAAGAACCAACCCTTATAAGTCCGCCTCATTACATGATATTTACATAATTTAAAAACAAATTTGAGTGTTAGAGCTATTCATACATTAAAAATACAAGCGAAATAATTCCTTTTGCGTTTAATATATTCCCCTTTGACTGTAAATTGAATTATTTCTTTTCTTTAAGGCTTTTCAGTATTTATTTGGAATTTTTTTATCTCTAATCTTTTTCTTCCAAGAGCTTGCGAATTTAATGACACTATATTTATTTATTATTATTTTATTTACTAACTGGATAAGATATTTTAGTTCATTTCCTGAAAAAATTATTTTTTATCGGAAATAGTTATTGGTTAAAGGATTTGCTGTAGTTAGGAGCTGTAAAAAGAATTTTAAAAGTGAAGATTTTGGATGAACTCGGCTCGAATTTGAGAATAATTTTCCTAAGATATTTTTCGAAAAACTTATGAAATTTCTTAGAAAACGCTTGGCTTACAATTGTCCTTAAAAACTTATAAAAAAAACACAAAGTTAATATACTTTTTGTTGTAAAAAATTAACTTTCATTAAAAACAATTTGGTTAAAAAGTCGTTAATTTAGTTAATTGCGCTGAAACGGTAATTAAGGTTTAATGGTCTATTAACGCATAAAGTTTCAGTGATATAAAATTTTTATGCATGTAGTGAAAAAAAATATAAAGAAGCTATTAACAGCGAAAAAGACGTTTTCGCCCAAAAATAAGAAAAAAAGAGGGATTTTCCAAACATATTTCTCTACATTTGTAGTTGTACAGTAAAATAAAAAATTAATAATTTCCTAAATAAAACTCTTATTATAATTAAAGATGTTAAGATTAAATATGATCAGAGTTTTTAAGAGAATTCTTGGATAATATTGTGATTTTTAACAAGATTTTTTTTTCTAATGGAAACTCAAAATCTTTAAATGTTCTTAAACTAGATATTAAAAAAAAACTATTTTTTAATATTATAAATAAGAAAATGTGTTAAAAAATTGTTTTAATAAAATCCTACTAGTAAAGATTTACATTAAATTATGTCATTAGAAAATTACAACTGATCTCTCTGAATTGAATCCCTCTAAAATAATGGTAACAGAACTGGACAATTTTTCGTATATGAACTCTTTCACGAAAATGTCATCACTTTTTGATATGACATAATACATATATTAACTGTATGCGAATCTATTATTAAGGAATTAAAAAATAATAAAAACATACATTTCTTTAAAAACCCTCAAAAATTTTAATGAAATTATTTAAATAATAAGAATAATAATATGGGAATATTAAATAATATGGGAGATTTTAGATAAACTTGAAAAAAAATTATAGCAAACTCATGTATCCAGAAGTTAAAATAATTTTCATATAAGAAAAGAGGATTAAAATATAAATCCATAATCTCCTTTATCTTTTTGCTTAAAGATAAAGAGTAGAAAAAAAATGATTATATGCATACCATAAAAGTGTACAGGACAGCCATAATTTGTATTTAGATAATATTAAAATAATTGAAAATCAAATACAATAAAATAAAATATATGTTTCTTACTAAGAAATTAAATTATAACACGCGAATAAAAAATAATAAGCTATATGAAAATATATAAATGGGTTTAATACATCAATATTTCAAGCTATAACTTTACTAAGGAAACATATCTTTAAAACACTGTGGTTCATTATCTAAAACAATAAGCTCTAGGCTGCAATACATTTTTTTTCCAAAATTAACTTGCTTTTGTACAATTTGTAGCTACATTTCTTCCTCCCCTAAAAAACACATCTTAATTAATTTCACAATTTTAAACGAAAATGACAAAATTGTTTTCACTGCTGATACGAATATTTCCAAATATTTAAAAAAATAATTAATGGATTGATAACTTGAATTCACATTTCGGTAAATTACTTCTAAAATGGGTATCTTTCACATTGTTTGACACCCATTATAAAATTAATACAAATTTTAAATTTCCTTAAATTCCACGCAATAGTTTCTGATTTATGATGTTTAAGATGTGATTCTCTAAAACAGTACTCAATCATTTAATAATATAGAAAATTCTATTTAATGCTTGTGGAAGCATTTTATTGTTAGTTAAGTAATTATATTATAATTTCGGAAACAGAAACAGGTAAAATTAATATAGATAAAATTCATTACGTAACGCAGTTACGAGAAAAACAGTTAACAATTAAATAACACAATTTATATTTATTTCGATTGTGTATGGTTAGTGACTCGCCAAGATCAATATGTCATGTTTTGTTGTCCAAAAGTCCTTTAAAAATTTAACGTCTAAATTGCTATTGAAAAATTGCACAGTGTAATAAAGCTGTTTACAGTTCAATATATCAATCCATTTATCACGGAATTGGAAAACTGAAAAGAAAAATTAAAAACATTCGTTTTAATTTTGAAATACCATGAATTTAGGATTGTTTTCGTGTACTTAAAATAAAATAATTGAAGCACAAAAGTAAAAACTTATTTCAAAAGTTTTCTGCATGCATAAATAAAAAAAAATTATTAGATTTTTCCGGAATGTACAAATAATGATAAATGACATAGTAGTTGAATTTATTAAAACTTGAAACGCGAATATTTTATGAGTTACTAGCTATGATACTCGTACCTACTTCCTGTTTGCGTAATAAGAATTTTAAATGTATTTTAATAGTGTCCTATTTTTTAACTTACAATATACATCTTTAAAATAGAAATACCGTATTCATTTAAATTTAAGTCTCCCCCCAAATTCACATATTTTTGAAAAAAAAATATAAAAAATAGTGCAAAATGGTTTATTGTAACATCCGATATTAAAGAAATTTTTAAAAATTTTGCATGAGAACTAACAAGTGAGTAATTATTTATTTTGCCGGTATTAAAAACTTTTAAATACATACATGAATCTGCATTTGCTATAACAATCAGTATCATGTTCAATTTCCTCTATTCAACGAATCTTAAAGCGATTCTAAGCCACACTAGTTTTTCGGTAGCACTAATATTAGAAAAAAAAGTACGAATTAATTTCGAATAAATACGATACATGCAAAATTACGTAATAAATAAAACTGATGAACATAAAAATAAATTATAATTCATCATTCAAACTGATGTATTACCTCAAATAGTTTTACTTACTTTCAAAAACATCTAAGTTTATTTAATAGGAACTTTGAATTGAATGAAAAGAAATTCAATAAAATAAATCACATAAAAATTATAAGCCTTTGAAGATATCAAAATTTAATATGCACTTAGGAATAAGCATTCAAAGTTTGTTTCTGATTAAAAACTATTGCTTGAAGGATTTGATTTAATTACAGAAACCGAGATAAAAATTTTAAAGTAAGAAAAAGTAACTGAGGGATACTCTTAGGGATTATTGTTGAAAATCACATTAAATAATTTTTACTCAAAGTACTCGAATACTGTAATAAGGATGATGAATATTCATGTGTACAAAGGATCAATGCAGAATTTTTGCTGACACATGTTTCATATTTAACAAAGTATGAATCAAATATTAAGAGCATATATTAATTATGTTTCATGCATAAATGTCCCTTTTGCTTAGCTAGGAAGATGAATCTTTCCATTTTTTCATTATAAATGGTCAAAAAAAGAAATATAAAACTTCCTGCTGTAAGAAAAATGGTTACCTCGTAAATTAAAAATAATTCAAATTCATTGCAATGTAAAATCCTGAGAACGCAAAGTAAAGTATTACACATTAACATTCAAATTCATTAATCAAGGATTCATTCTCCAAATTCCGGAAACTTCCATGTTCTTCCAATCCCAAAATAGTATATTCTGTAAGATTATCATGCATTATTAATAATTAAGTAAAGGATGATTTTGGTTTTGTTTTGAAGCTTAGTTTTAAATTTTTACTGATGTTTTTGAAAGCTTCAATATCATTTTGGAATGAATCATCCTTGCCTACGGGACCAGTTTCAAGCGACAAGGAAGTGTGCCTGGGTTTTGTGCAGTACCGGAAAACAAGGTTCCAATTGTCCTTTAAAGGTAGATCACAGCCTGCTATTGAAGTTTTTTGCTATCAAGTGTACCAGCCCAGTGTCAGTCATTTTCTGCCAAAGTTATAAAACGGTTGTTCAACTCCCCATCGCATTTGCATGGAATAGCATTTTGTTAAGGAGTTTTATCCTGAATTAGGGTCAAATTGTTTTAAATGGATTGAGAATACAAGCAAAGGTGCTTAAGTTCCTGTTCTCAAGCTTATTCAAAACTTTCGAAATAGATGAAATGAAGGAAATGGGAGTAAAAAGGAATGGGTTTACTCTTGGTGCATACAAAACAGTTTTCAAGCCCTAAAAAATTTAGAATTGAAATGCTGATTTATTGGTTAAGTCAGTGATTCTAGAACTTTCAATATTTGAGACCCAATTTACAAAAAACTATCCTAATTATAAACCTAAATATTATCAAGATAAATATTAAATTTTGTATAAGTTACTTTTACGTAATAGATGTTTTAAGTAGTGTTAATTGGAACAGATTGCAAAATAACTTTAAAAAAGGTAACAAGGTTACCAAGTACCCGGGTACCTTGATATTTAATGGCTCTCAACTGTCGAAGAAAAAATCTTCATAAATTTCACATCAAGTGTCAAAATCAAAAGGCAATTTAGTAATAAATCACCCTTTGAATTTTGGGTATGGGTGGACGATGAATTTTCTGCACTGAAAACAAAAGTGTTTTGTATACTAATTCCATTTCAAACTCTAGTAATTATTAAACTTATTCTTAATTTAGTATCGATAAATTAATTATCAAATACAATGTGCAGTTATGATATATTTATAAGTATATTATATCAGTGTAAATATGCATTTTTTTAGTATGTCAACATGCATTTTGTTTCGCTTTCTTTCAATGAATTAATAATTTTTTAAATAACTTTTTATTTTAGACTTTTCTATATGTTCGAGCCTCCTTCCCGTAAGATTATCATGCCCCACTGTTTAAGAACCATTAGGTTTAAGTCCTCAAACCAAGCTCGGATTGAAATAACATTAGTTAATATTCCAAAATCGTTTTAAGTTTTTTAATCGTTATCTTTCATGCAATCAGTTCTATCAATTTTCAATCATTTCAGATCAATCAATTTTTCGACCATTTTGCAAAGATTGTCTTGGGTTCAGTTTTTTACTAATTACAAAAGCACACAATACCTTACCAGTGATTATCATTTTAAGGTGTATCTCAACAGATTTAACATGTGCCTTGACAAGCTTTGTGATTTCAAAGTGCTGGTGGTGAGCAAAGTGTTGAACATCTTATTCCTTATTGATCAAAATTTAAGAAAGGAAGAAAATGCCTGAGTGGTTTTGTGTTGATTAAACTTCATGCTCTTAAAACCAATTAGGCTCTAAATATTTTCAACTTGTTTCAAGTAATAACTTTTTATATTGGTTTTATTAATTAATTGTTAATTCTGGAATGTACTTGTTTGTTATTGCACTTTATTTGATTTTGTTATTCCATTTGCTTCGTAACTTTTGTTTTGTTGTTTTTCATTCACTTTTTTTATCTTATTTCGTTTGTTTAACCCTACATCTGTAAGCTTCACGTGATACTTGTGGTGCATGAGAATTATTTTATATATCTTCAATAAAAAAAATGCATTTTTCTTTATTTATTTAAATACATAAGTAAATAGAGAAATGAAAAAAAATATCTGTTAACAATTTTCAACAATTCTAATTCATAATCAGTTTCATAGAATTTCATGAAGACAAGAACATATTTATTAATAAATGCTTATTAGAACTAATACTTACTAAGATACTTAATTTATATACAATACTGATACATCTGTTTTATACACAATATGTTTTTGCACAGCTAGACGAACAGTGTATAAAACATTTGCAGCCAAATGTTTTATGTTTAAGAAAACCGAAATTTTATTATAAAGAATGCTTGTGTGTGCGTGCGTGCGCGCGCATTTTGGTTCATGAATAAATTTCATTTTTGCTTAGCTAAAAATTGGACTGTTTCACGTGTTTTGTATTTGCATACATATTTTCTTTGCACAAATATAGTATATATTATATAAATTTTTTGTATACATGAAAAAATATTGCATCATTGTATGTATTATTTTTACGCTCTTTTCCAAAAAAGTGACATTGGAATTTGCATTATACAAGGAAAAAAATTACATTTAATTGACCATGAATCACGTTTTACTTTATGTGATTAAATGATTTTTCATATTTTCTAATTCAAAGAGATTTGCATAATACCGTTTGGGAAAAGACTTAGTTCCTTCATTTCCTAAAATGGAAAATTTCCATCACAATGGAGTGAGCAGTTTTTCAAATCTTCTCCACGCCATTCAAAACAAATCTTCTCAGTGTCAGTGGTTTATTCAATCAAATGCAAATGTCACACACGGTTCTAAATGCCAAGATTTGCATCCATTTCCATACACGTTAATGGCGCAAAGCTTGTGTTAAATTTATCTGCATTTATATTGCTGTATCGTAAATATTTACTAGACTGACTGTTTGGTGTTTTAAAGTAAATTTACCCGTGCCATATTGTCACCTAACGGAAATATTTAAAATATTGTTACTTGTGCTTGTACAATATAATATTTATTAAACACCTAAATTTAAACCTCTTTGGGGGAAAAAATACTTAGTTTAAAAAAGATTGCTACGATGGGTGTTCGAAAACCAAACCCTTTTCTTAAGTATAAAAAAACGTTTTTCAAAACAAATTTTTTTTACATGAATGATCATGTCGAAACTATTTTTCTATATAGTTACCGCCGTTGTTCAAAAAAATTTTCTTTTGTGAAACCAACTTGTATTTAACCATTTTAAATAAAAATGCTGTCAGCGAACAGTTTTTGAAACTTATGGAAATTGATTAATCTATTGTGAACCGTCTCTTTACACGAATTTGTTGATAAATTATTTCGACCAAACCACTATTGGCAATAGATGGTCGCTCACTTTGAGCTTCGTCATGAAAATTGGTGACAAACCCACTTTCTTACCATTTCATCACTCTCATTAAGTTTTCACCTTACATTTCTACAAGTTGACGATGAATTCCGAGTAGTTTAACATTCCTTATGCGGGTTACAGATTACAAAATGGATTATAGAACGCAGTCAGTGGGATCGGCAGTCGTCTTAAGCATTTTGAACCTTCACAAATTTAAAAACAACGCAATCTGTCTGCAATGGTGTCAATGGACTGACAATTAACAAGAGACACGTGTGCAAAAACGTTGGTGCAAATATATCATTAAGATTATGGTAGAATGAAACGATACGTAGTTTCCGAACAAGGTTGGTACTTACAATCTTAAAACCCAGGCAGTAAAATTGTCACTGGAACAAAGAGGATTGACAAATTTTCTAATACAAAAACTATCGAAACATATTAAGACATAATAATAATAATTGGCAAGTAGAGCTTGAACAAATCATTAATTAGTGAAGCAAGTTGAAAAGCTTGATCATTTGCTGAAACCGTATTGAAATAGCCTCCAGAGTTTTGGAAATCGGTTTTTATTTGTAGATGAGGGCAAATATGATGTTTTTTGTAAGTGATAGAATAAAAATAATAAGGCAGAAACCATTAGTGAACTTGAAATGAAAAAATCTTTTTTCCCCTGAAAAATCTGATGATTTAAAAAAGTCTGGTAGTGTATAATAACCGCCGGTGTTGAAAATCTGAAATAAAAACATGGCCAAATCGTTTTATGTTAACATATTGAAACAAAATGGTTTTAAGTGAGCATATTATTGAATTTCAAACTTTGCAAGGATAATGGCGGAAATTTAGGGCTCATACGGGAAAAGTATGGTCTTTGTTCAATTATCTATATGTAATTGAAACATATACAGATGGAATGAATTCGAATGTCAATTCCATCGATCATATTTGAGATCATTCGAAAGAAACGTGTCCTGAAATTTAAAATTAACGACAAAAAATGAGCTTCGGGAAAGAATCTTCACAAAATGGGGAAAAATAGGCAGGGATATTGGCAAAGTTGTGTTGAAATCTTGCCTAAAACGATGAATGAAATCATGAAACATAAAACAGGATCAACATTATATTAAGGAATATTTACATAATTTTTATAAGAAAAAATGTTTTTTTGCATATATTAATACCTTATAATCCCTACTTTCAGTTATGCAACAAAGATGTATAGTTTTAAAATAATTTAACACTTCCTCTTAAAATAAGTTTTGTGCCTTTATTTTTGTCATCAAAATTTCGCCAAGGGGGAAAAAACCGGGTTTTGAAAAAATTTAAATTTTTTTAAAAAAGTTGTTTATTTTCTAATACGGCCATTGTAAGGGGAAATTGAACTTTTTAATTATTTTTATTTTAAAATTTGTCGATACGAGTCTAAATCAATCACAGGAAAAAAGTAATGAATAGAAATTAATCTTTTACAAGTCTTTGGCATTGCTTTCAATAAACTAGAAACGTATTTATCAGATACAATTGAAATCAATAGATGCTGTGACAACTGAACTTAACATCCTGTTATTGTAAGTAAGATAAATGAAAAAAAAAACATTCTTTTTAATTGAGTTTCCTTCTCGAAATAAGAATCAGTCTCAACTTTTTTAATTGAAAATTTTCAATCATGCATCAAAAACTTTTTTATTTCACTTAACATATTTCTGAACAATTTTTCACAAACTCATTTCCATTTAAATTAGATCAATTTAAAAAAAAGTTGTATATTTTTTTTCAAACTGTTTTCCAATTACGAAGATTGAAATTTATATTAATATTGAATAATGTATTTTATCTCAGATAGTTTTTGTCGTTAACTCGTATTTCCAAGTTGCATTTAATATAGAAAAGATTTTAGAACTCGATAAAAATCCTCATGCATACAGATTGTTTGAATTTTAATCAAAAGTTTAAGATTCATATATAAATATATATATGTGCAAGAAAATGAAATTCTGAGAATTCTTCCATTTTACATCTTATCAGGAAATAAATATTATAATAAAGATAATACAAACTAATTATCAAAATTCGGAAACCCTGACTGAATGTAATGTAACCTGTTTAAAATACAAATTTGGAAAAGGAAAAAAAAATTTGTCAGAGTGAGTGAGTGAGAGAGAGAAAAAGCTTTTAAAATTACAAATCAAATGAAATTCAATGGTTAAATCTAATCAGACAGCATTCCAAAAAGCTTTTAATTTTAAAGGTTTACACATAAAGATTTAGATAAAATTTAAATTACTTAAATTAAAGATGTTTTTTTTTTTTATTCAAATAACAAAATGCATGTAATTTTATTTCAAACCGTTTGGAAATTTACAGATTTTGCTATCGATATTACTTTGAAAACGTTGAATGAGCAATATAATCGCCAAGTGCTCAAGTTTTCCATTTGCGTTTCAACTAGCATAGTTGGGAGTCTTAACTATTTATATGTATTAATTT
This sequence comes from Trichonephila inaurata madagascariensis, assembly GCA_019973955.1. Classification (NCBI taxonomy): domain Eukaryota; kingdom Metazoa; phylum Arthropoda; class Arachnida; order Araneae; family Nephilidae; genus Trichonephila; species Trichonephila inaurata. The sequence goes on along the minus strand of BMAV01020539.1, from coordinate 6,316 downwards.
TGATCCATTTCGATTATTTCACTAATATTATGTGTGGAATTAATATTTGATCGAAATAGAATTTTATATTTTTCATTTACATAAATTTCATTAAAAATGCTTGTAAATAATTTTAAAAAACACATTTCATTGCTACCATAAATACTTTTAAACTGACTAGATTAGAGTTAGAATACTATAAATTTATTCACTTAAAAGTATTACTAGAAGGGATATATTGCCAAAGAAAAGCAAAAATTGATAATAATAAACACATTTGAAAAAACAAAATATTTCATACAAGCCTTCTTTACAAAAGTTTAGTTTATGATTTTAAATCATAGTTATATGTATAGTAGGAATCATTATGCTAATAATAACAATAATAATTATTATTATTGTTTCAAAACAACATCATGGAGGGTTTTATTACAGCACTGTTTGTGATAAATGCCTGAGATAATGATTTTCAACAGATAAGTAAGCCTAGCTACCGAAAATTTTCAAATTTTTTGTTTCTCATACGTATTAATCCTACTAGGTAGTTCCTTAGAAGATTAAAATGAAATTTCATAAATGAGTGTCTTCAAAGTCCCTTATAAGATAGTCAAGGTTCGATAAATTTGATGATCGAGGTAGACATTGGATTGGTCTATCACACCCAATTGATTTCATGCTGAAAATTTTATCCAAGTAATTGAGGACATAAATTGTACAATAGAGAATATCAGCATTTGTAAAGTTATCCATTACAGCCAAAGATACATTAATGTATGGCTTTCTTACACAAGTATTAAATAATGGACGATATGATTCGCCTACATTTCTGTACCACTAGCATTATCAAGCACGCCATTCAAGTTAAGTTGGAAAATATTGTTACTGGTAATAATTCTGAGAATGAATTGTAAAGATATCTGTAAATACCGTTGTGACGATGTTGAATATATCAAAATGCCTTTAAGTGCTATCTGATTTCCGTTTGTGTATTTCTCCACGCGTCATTTCCACTCAGAAATTCACGGACAAAAAATAAGTGTTTATTGACAGACACTAGTTCTCGAAATACGCCCAAGAACTTTATAATCACTCTGTGAGGGACGAATGTTTCAATTTCCAAGATGCAAAGAAATTCTAAAGGAATAATCATATTCAGTGACTCCACAGCTGCAATTCAAATGATTCAAAAAAGGAGACTCAGTGTTTGTCATGGACATACACAATGTTCTACTCAAAATTCTCGGGTAAAGTAAGAAGTTCAACATGCAATGGGTACCCGTCTGTGTTGGAATTGACGATAACGAGACCACTGATGCCTTAGTTAGAGAAGCAATGAAACTAAACAATGACAAAACTGTAAAATTTGAATACCAAATTTCTGAACTACCCATCGCAAATAGGACTTAGTTACCGTTATCAGACTCATTACAAGCCACTTTAGAAGGAGAAAAATCTACAAAGATGGAAGAACGTACCTGCAATGTAGAAACTGCACTGTCACAGAACTATAACTACCTGTTCTTTTGTCCTACCGTTCTGATGATTTTGCAACGAATTAGTAACTGTTCTCAGGACGATCTGTATTTTGACAATTGTCTGGACATTGTTGATGTTATATATAGGACCTTTAGTCCCATCAGAAAATAACTTTCCATTTCCACAAACACAGTCATTAAAATGTTAATAATTTAAGGTGACACAGTACAATTCAATTGACAAAAATCGGTCAAAAAATCACATCTAATTTTTCTAGCCTAAATTATTCTTTATATACCTTTCTGTAACCTCACAAAATTTGAAATCTTAACTTAAAAAACGCAGAATTATGATAGCTTTTACATTCATTTTATTCATATCCCTATGGCAAATCACAAAACTTTAAACTTACTTATCTCAGAAAAGGGAAAATAATTAGTTTATCTTCATTTAAAATGCTAAGGACTTTTTTTCTATTGTGCTTAATGCTTCAATTTTTTTACCTATTGTTAATAGTACATGTAACAAAAATTGGATGCATTTTGAATCAAAAAGCAATACTTACGTTTTAAAAATAATTGAAGTTAGAATTTCAAATTTTAAGGAATTTTCAATAAGGATTCATAAAAAGATTTGTACAAATACCAATCGTCAAATCAAAACCCCGTACCACTTTTGTTATACAAAGTGGAAGTACTTTAAATCAAGTTTCATGTGTGTACGTACAGTTTTGTAGGAGGAATAGCATTTTAAAATCACTTCACAAATTTTAAGTCTTTTTCTTAAAAAATTAAATGGCCAACTTTTTATTAAATTTTGTGCACAACATCTGTTTTACATAGAATACACACATAGGAGACAACCAAAAAATTTTGAAAATCCTTAAATTAAAAATGTTTGCTTAAATTAGGTAATAGCAAATCTCTATCAACCCAATTCTGATCAACTCGTAATGTGTCGGGATGTAATATCCATCGACTTAACGTGTAGAAAAAAATTAAAAAATTTATTACTCAATTAATTGCAAATTTTTAATTATAAATACCTGCATTTTTATAATTCTGATTTCTTTTGAAATTTTATTATTTTGAAAAGTATGTAGGTTCACTGTGTTACTTTCAAAAGAAAGTAGCGAAACAGGATATCTTATAAGAAATATAACTTCAATCTTATCAACAAATAGACTGTAGTAATACAAAACACACGGCTTAGAAAGAAAAGTAAAACTGTAAAACAATAGTACGAACAATGCGAGATAAAATTCCACGAAGAAAAACCTTAAAAAAGAGTTTTTAAAATAATAAATCGAAAACCCCGATCGAAAGTTATCAAATCTTGAAAACTTGTACATAGGTACAGGTAACATTTTCCCCTTTTATAGGAATTTATTTCACATCAGGATATCTTTTTGAAAGCCATTCACTCAAAAAAGCGTAGAAGATAACGTTGAAAAAGTTCTAAAGTCTGAATAATATATTGCCTGTATTTCCCTCGTATTTTAGCTCTAAAAATACACGAGAATTTGACGTAGAAGCTGTTTACTGACTTGATAAATACGTCAATGCTTTCGAATGTTTTTGCTACGAATTTATTGTCCATCAACAGTTTTGATCTCTCGTGAATTGTTGACACTTTGAGAGCTTGTTTCGAAGTTTTTACTTTTTAAAAAAAATAGACAATCCTGTTCGTAGATACTGCACTCTTTTTTTTGTGGGTGAATCCTTAGAAAAAATGGTTACTGAAACTGTATTTTTCAAACAGTTTTTGTCGATAATGTGGAAATTTGTTAACAAAAAATGCACGCATAAGAATTTTTTTAAAATGTGGTAATGTTTTTGTGGGTTTATATATTAAAGATAATTACCGGGAAATTTTATTTCATCGAGTGAAAATAACATTTTAAGGATTTGTGGTATTTGTACCTAATTACTGATTCTTATTACATTAAAAATGATAAAAAAATATCAAAAGACATAATGATTGTATTTCAATCAGGTTTTTTTCATTAAAGTATTAACAAAGGTATATATAGTTTTGACTATGAAAATATTTATTATTTAATTATACGATTAATTACTTGAGAAAAGAGAAATAATGTCACAATTTTTTTAGCTTTTAAAATATATATTAAGAATGGGAAAAAAAAAATTACATTAAAATGATTAGCAGGTAACAAGTATTTGTTCTTATTTTGTGCTAAAATTAAATAGTTGAATTTTATTTATTTTTAGAAAATTTCATGTTCTTTACTTACATGTTTTAAACACTGTTTTGAATAATTTCATTTTTATACTGCTGATCAAAAAAATCTCGCCTCTGCTCAATGTATTTAATTTATCATTTTCACAAACAATTATTTTTAAAAATACTAGGAGTGGAAGGGGTGGGGGAAACCCTGTCCCTTTAAACCCCCTTTCGCAAGCCCAACTCAACAAAAGTAATATTTTTGAAATTTGCAGGTCTAACAGCAGTGAAGAAAGGCTTTTTTTTGTAAAAACAGCGTAAACCCCTTATGCGTTGACTTTTGAAAAACCCTTCTAATCTGATCTCTGCAAAACTAGAGCGTTTTCCAAATTTCAAGGTTGTACAGTTTAGTAGTTCACAAAATGAGTTTTTTTTTTAAATATAAAACGCCCTAATAAAACATCTTGGGAGTGGATTTACGTAAGCCCTACTTAGAATCTATACTCAAAAGAAACATACCCTTTTAAAATTTTGTCTGCGTTTTTAAAATTCACAAATGGAAATTTATCTTTAACCCAACCCTTCACAATACCGCTTGGGAGTCGATTTTCGCAAAACTCTTAATTAGAAGATCTCTATTCTTCGAAAGGAACATTCTACCTTAATTTTAAGTCTGGTTTAATAGTTCGAAAACGAAATATGTAGTTCTGTAGTTTAAAAACCTAAATATTTATCTATAATGGCACATAACCCCTCAAATCCTCCTTGGGTGACTATTTTCACAAAATCCTTTCTTAGCGGATCACTACTTCATGAAAGGAACATGCCTGCTAAATTTGAAGTATGTAGGTCTAAATGCTCAAAAAAGAATATTTATCTACAGGTATTGTGAAGTTGCATCTCTTGGGTGCCCTTCTCTTTGATTATCAGCGTGAGCAGAATGTAGGAATAAATGAAAACTAGAAATTCCCATGTTCAATATGGCTTTTTGAACAAACTTAAACATCAACAATTTAAAAATAATAATATATGTAAGAGAATCTACGATGACTAAAAAACACAATATATATAATACCAAATTAGTTAAACCCGGAGCACATTATCAATAACTACCAAGCCTAAACTCAATTCCAATAATTATCTCAGATCCTAATATTAAAAAATCAACCTACCTTAAATTCATAGTCGATCCCAAACTTTAAAGGAAGTGGGTTTTTACTGAGTGCAATGGTTTACCTTTTACCTAATGGCTCTTCCCGGGAAAAACTTCTCTTGGGGTACTTCCCAATTATTAGCTCTATCACAACATTCCCTAAATTGCCATCTCGCTTACTCTAACTTGATATTTAACAGCTTCAAATTTGCATCTTTTATTCACGCTTCATTTTGGTTTTGTTGAAAAAAATTGCCCTTAATTCTTCCCCCAAAAAAACCCCCAAAAGGGTATATTTAAAGAAAAGACGCGCGAGCCCGTCACAGTATGATGCCCCTTTAACCCCTCGCAACTCTTCTTGGTGGTCTATTTTTGCAGAACCTCTTTTTAGCTGATCTCTATGCCATGAAAGAACATAACTGTCAAGTTTCAAGTCTGTTGGTCTAATAGTTTGAAAACGAGACTATATTTTATCTATAACGCCTCTTTAAAATTTCTTAACGCCCTTGGAGGTCAATTTTCATTTAAAAAAAACCTCTTTTGCAGTGGTTCTCTACTTCATGGAAGACGTTTATCAGCCAAATTTCAGATCTGTATGTTTAATAGTTCAAAAACTGGAATATTTATCTATAACGGCACAACCCCTCATGAACCCCTTCTTCCTTTGGTTGTCGTTTTTCGCAAAACTGTTTCTTGACGGATCTCTACTCTATGCAAAGAATGTGACTTTTAAATTTCAATTCTGAGGTCTAATAGTTCAAAAACTGGACTATTTATCTACTTTAATCCCTCTCAACCCCTTTGGGGGTCTACTTATCAAAACCCCCTTCTGAGAGAATTTCAAATCAGTACCCTTCTCCATGTTTAACGGCTCTTTAGGGAACCACCCCCTTGGAGTTCTATTTTTGCAAAACATTTTTTGTAGTGGATCTGTACTCTATGAAAGGATTATGCTGCCAAATTTTATATCTATAAGTCTAAAGGTTCAAAAAAGAATAATTATTTATAACGGCACTTAACTACTCGCAACCCCTCTTGGAGTTCGATTTTCGCAAAACCCTTCCATAATGGATCTCTTTCCCATGAACGGAACACTCCTACCAAAAATGTCTTATCTATAAGGTCTAATAGTTCTGGAGGTATCGTGAGTGAGTGAGTGAATGAATGAGTGAGTAAGTGAGCCGCTTTTCTCCTTTATATTTATATATAGATTACCTGTATAAAAAATGCGGTATTATGTACCTAACTTTAATTCCATTAATATCTTTAAAGTTTTAAATCTAATTTATGCACTATAACAATGCTAATTTTAAGAGTTTCATGAATTTTTCTTCGCTCATTTTTACATACTTTTCATATAAAGGAGAATGTTCTGTCATTTTATGTATTTTGTTTAAAATTGAATAATATTGCACTTAAATTTGCATAATAATGCCGTTCAACAACATTAACATTTTATTAAAGTTGAAGAAAATGAAATAATTTTCGATGTCTGCTTATTTCAAGTAGCAGGATTTTACTGAT
>BMAV01020538.1:206562-219401 GCA_019973955.1 Trichonephila inaurata madagascariensis | reverse complement strand
TGTTTTAAGTGCAGATTGTTTGATTGATTAAGTTATAAGAGATTTAGGCCCAAAACAAGTTTTTGATGTTTCTTTAAATACAAACTTCATCGATTTGGCTTCACCCATGTAACTATTAAAATCACAATATCAACAATTGGCTGCCTCTGATTTTTTAATCATGTCATAACTGCGGTTGAACAGTAGTTTCGAAATTATAAATTTCATAATTTCTTTGCGAAGACTGCCAGGATAGTCTTGTTAAATCATGGGTTCGAGTGATGGAGCCATTAAAAATTTAACTTGCAGAGGGTTGATGAATGTTAAATCTGCTGAAGCTCAAAGTTCTCACATTGGCATGGAGTGTAAGCAGAAGCAAGCCTAAAAGCAGATGAAAGCCTTGGTGTCATACATGTCACTTGCCTGATGCTCAAATATGCGAGTTCCATCGATAATAATTCTCGTGTTGCTTCAGTGATTGTTTCTTAACATTTCAACTGCAGTTTAAGGCAACACGAGGGCTATTAGTGACGGACCTCGCAATTTCAAACCCTGGTCAAGTGAAGAGGACGACACCTGGGCTTGCCACCCACTCTCCAACTTCTACACCTTTCCAACTTAAAGCCGCATTCACACCAAGGAAGTCAGCGTCGGGCGTTGAGCGTCTAGCCAATCAGAGACTTCGTTTGGCCCGAGATAAAATCTTTGATTGGCTAGACTCTCAACGCTCGACGCTGGCTGCCTTGGTTGTGAAATGCGGCTTTTAAGACGTTGAGCAAAGCACAATTTAACGTTATCAACTCTCTCACCAATAAACAGTCTTCAGTGACATGAGGACTTGATAACGCCGCCCAAGATTTGGAGACCACGATCACTAGTCTCGCTGTGGCATCGATGCGTCTTGTAAGTCAAAGATCTGCGTGTGACGTCAATGGGGTCCAATCAATTGGCGTGCTGAGTAAATTTTAACTTCGCACTGCTTTTGGCGACAGTTTATATTATGTTTAGTACACCAATAAGTAACTTTCCGGAGGGTCAGTACGCAGCTCCAAACCTTTTAGGTGAGCTCGATTCTCTCGAGTAAGTAAGTAAGCAAGACACGAGGACTTTAGGCGAAACGGACCTCATAATTTTGAACCATGGTCAAGTGCGGAGGATGGCACCTGAGCTGGCACCCCTTCTCCTAACTACCACACCACACAAACGGGAGGGCGTTTGAGCTCTTGACAGATTTAACGTGCATCGCTCCCTACATGGCGGGTATTCAATTGTACTGGGCTCGAACTCATGACACGACAGATACGAGTCTGTTACCTTGACCACTAGGCTACCACTGCCGCAATCAATTACGGCAGAATAACTAAATGGTAAATTAGGAATTTGACAGCTATTAGGATATAAGTTCATCATTGTAATAAAAAAATAGAACATAAATATGATGGATAATGCATCCAATTACACATCAAACTCCTCAAGGGTTTTAAGTAATATTTAAAAAAGTTTAAATTTTCCAACTAGAAATTTTTTTATCACCCTAATGGGATTAAAACCCGTATGTAGAGGGGGCTGATTTTACTTAAATGTGTGGGAACTCGGGAATTCTCCCTTGCATCCTCATCACCTGACCAAAGGTCAAATTTACGATGTGCGTCACCAACAGCCCTCGTGTTGTTTTATAGAGTGACGTTAATATAACTCTCCTACTTTGAATGGGGTTTGGGGTGGGTTTTGTACCCCAGTGGGTAAAGGTAAAAGGACCGTGGCTTTTTGGTCACGATCTAAAGGGCCAAGTACCACTAAAGACCCGTCATGTCGGGATGCGATGCATGTTAAATCTGTCGAGAGCTCAAACATCCTCCCGTTGGTGTGGTGTGGCAGTTAGGAGAAGGGGTGCCAGCTCAGGTGTCATCCTAAATACTTGAATTTTTAAAATTCCCAGGGCCCCTTTTTCCCAAAAAGACCCCGTGAAGCTGGCGTGTGACGTTCATATTCAATCACTGAATGGGTTATAGCATTTCTCGTAGTGGACTAAGACCATGATACTAATTTAAGTACATTTATATTTATAATTTTATTTTTAAAAAAAATTTAGGATCCCGGATAAAATTTTAATCCCCCTCTTTAGGAGATGTTTTTTTACCCAGAAATTAATCTCTGCAAAATGTGTGTGTGAGTGCTTTCAAAATTCTTAAGACTGTTTCCGCCTAATTATATATACAAAGAGCGTGAACTTAAGGCATCCGACTATTTTCGGAACCGTGATTTTAAGAAAGTGCATGGATGGATAATTTTCATGATATTTAGTGTCACTTAATTTAGACTACCTGTATAAAATTGTTTTAAGGACATTTTGAGAAAAAAAAATTATTTAAATAAAATACTTTCGCAAAAAATTAACTTAGAATATTATTTTTTAAAAATATTCTCCTTTTGTGAAAAATGCTTCTATTATAATAATATTTTGCCTGTATATACTCCCGACCTCTTTACAGAGGGCAACATGATTTTTTAAAAGTTCCCTTTTCAGGTTACAAACCCCCTTGAAATAATTACCGGCGTTTTTTTTCTTAAAATTGCTCCTCTGTTGCCGTACAATATGGATAAACCCACTTCTAAGTTACATATTTCAAAAATTCTAGTTGAGACTCTCTAGAGAGGTATGAGCTATATACAGGCAAACTATTATTATAATAGAAGCATCCTCCCCAATACAATCGCGTAACTTTTAATTGGCAATTAAGAATTTATATCTAAACCGTACAAATGATCAAGATAAGTGATAATTTTTCTATATAATTTCATATATGAGAATCCCGTGGGGTCACTGGTAGTTATTAACATATTCTCAAATTAGTATTTTAAATTAATTATAAAATATACATTGTATAGCACTGATACAATTATAAGTGTAATATAGCAGTGTAAATGTGTGCTTTATTTTTTATTATGTCAGAACAAATTTTGTTCGTTTACTTCCCATAAATTAATAATTTTTTCAAATAATCTTTTTTCTGACTTTTCAATATGCTCCCTCCCCTTGTAAAGTTGTCACGGCCCCAGGGCGCGCCCCACAGTTTGAGAAACGCTGCATTAGTCACGAGCCCACTTCATGGCTATCCAGTTGTTGCAGCTGAGAAAAAAAGGTATTATTTTACCTCGACCCACGCTCAACTCCCAAGGTGGAAGAGTTTATATATATATATATATATATTATTTATTTATTATTTATTATTTTAATTATTGTTAATCTTTAAATGTTTATATGCTTTTTAACATTTTTGATGTGTAATTAGAATTTTGATACTTTTATTACTATTGGGATGATAATATTGTAGCTTTTAAGTATGTAATTCATGTTCTTTTGGTGTATTTTTTTTCTATACCTTTATGATGAAGGTGTAAAAATTTTTTTTCTATGTTTAGTGTATATATATATTTCTTATTTCAATTTGTAAATATATTTTCTATGATATTGTGTATATTAGTACTTTTCCCAAGAAATATGTTTCAATTTTTTATTTTCAATATTTATCTAATATTTTACTTTTATTTCATATTAATTTTATATTTCAATTTTTTAAATTTTCAATATATTTTATTTGTAGTGCTTCCAGGTCTTAAAATTATTTTAAATTTTTGTAAACACTTGGAAGTTCATTCTTATGGTATATATTTAAGATGTTATTTCATTATAACTATAGTGAATATTTTGCTATAGATATTGAGTTCTAATTATACTAGATACTTAATGTAAAAATTCTACACTAATATGACGAGTTTTAAATTTATAAATTTAGAGACTGGCAACTAGGCTCAGTATATATACTTTGTCTTTGCTCGGTGGTACATTATGATGGTATATGTAGCATCGATAGAAAATAACCATTAACTCCTTTGATATTGCGGTATTGGTAGGCTAATTAGTTAGTTTATATTTTTTAGCAATTAGTATTTTAATATTGGTAGTATATTATAATCTGTTAGGCTCTAGTTTTTAACAGTATTTACTACAGTCATGATGAACACAGAAGATAGTGACAAGGTTATGAATGCAGGTCATGGTAGAGATTCTACGAGATTTTTAATACATATAAAACTAGAGTATTTTGGAATAAAGAATACTTAAAGAATTCTAAAAAAGATTATTTGCATTGCAATAAAGTTACAAATAACTCTAATGCCTACAAATGTAATAGCTTCTTAGATAATCTTCAAAATAGTAATTCTGGCAATAATAAAATTCCTTTTACGAAAGATTTTGGGACAAAAGATGTAAAATTTTGTAAAATGATCCATAATGATCAAATCAAAGAGGATTCTAAATTTACCTTCTGTAAGACATATAACTGTATTTACTTTTTTGACATGCAATAAATGCCAATTTAAATATATAGGACAGACATCAAATAAAATTAATATATTAGAATTAATCAACATAGGTCAGATACTAAATACTTTAATAGTATTAAAAATTCATATAAAATAGAAATAAGACACTTTAGTACACATGGTTTTGATCATGTATCACCCCAATATTATTAAAGTTGTTCTAATATTAAAGATAGATTATGGTGGGAAAATTACTATATTAAATATTATAATGCAATTTATCCTTATGGACTTAATGTATTATACCAAGGAAAAAATATTCTAAATGCAATCAAACAAAATTCTCAAGTTTTACTACAATAATAAGGTTAATATAATATCTAATAAAAGAAAAAATAGAGGGGCTAGAACTAAAAGATTAAGTAGAGACCAAAAGGTCCTTTCAGATAGTATTATAGATATTTGTAATAGCTTTGATAACAATTTTAACATAAAACACATTAAATCTTTTATGTTTGGACTCAGTAAGACAGAATTATGTATTACAGAAGATGTACTAATTTCAAATAAAATTAAAGATTGTCATGCTTTGCATATTATTAAAGGGCATTCACATAAATTTTTGAACAAAACATAAACATAAATGTTAATGTAAATAAGGATTATCAAATAGAATACTGTACACTTTTTTTATATGAATAAATCATATGATAATGTTAATTTTTCTGACATATTTAAAACACATGTCATCTTTCCCAATACAAAAAAATCACTATTAAAAAAGCTTTTAAATACAATAAAAAATAGGTAGATCAATTTTTTAAATATAATGTGCCTATAAAAACAAGATAACTTAAATATGTAAATGTAGTGAATTTATATAAGATTTCATTGATCAACATCACAAAGATGTTGTTACTGGTGATCCCCAATATTTAAAGACAATAATCTTAGAAATTTATGAATAAAGGTACTGGTTTTAGATTAATGATTTCGAATAATAATAAAATTATATCAAAAATCAGTTATATAATGATATTGAGCATTTTATATACAAAATAGCTTTTTAAATATAGTATGCCTATAGAGGCATTCACAGAATTCAAAGATAAAATTACAAAGCAGCTTAATAAATATAACTATGGTACAGATAATAAAATCTTTTTTAATAATATTAAAAATCAGATTAAAATAAATTTATTACAGTTTATGTTGATAAAGTGCCAGGAAATTTTGCCTTCATATGTAAAAAACTATTATAATTTATTGATCAACAATTATTTCGATAATAAACAGCTTTATTAAGTCTTCTGTTTCTGATAGAGAAAAAAATAAACGTATCTTGGCTTTTCATAAAAAGTTAAAAATTCAAATTAATAATAATTTTAAATTTCCACATATATTTCTTACTCCCAAATTTCATAAGACCCAAGTTAAATTTAGGACAGTTACAAATGGTTTTAATACATATATCAGCAAAAAAGGCAAAATTCTCCATGAAATATTGCATGAAACAATAAATAACCTTAAATCCTCAGCATTCTTAAAAATAGCAAATCCTTGTTGAAAAAATGAAAGATAAAAATTTATTCAGTCTATAGTTTAGATTTTGAAGATCTCTTTAACTCTATTAATATTGATGATTTGATTAATATACTTGTAAATTTACATAAAGACAATTTATTTAATAATGTTAATTTTGATAGATTTGGTTCACTACTTAGGTTTGTACTTAAACAGAACTATATATATCATAAAAGGTAACTATTATCAGCAGATTAAAGGATTGCCACAAGGTGGCCCTGGAGCAACTGTCTTGCCAATTTATACTTACATTTTTTTTTAAAGTAGTTGCATTAATATCTAAATTTTAAAATTAATCGTTATATAGATGATATAATCATTTTTGGCAAACAAGCCAATTTTATACCTTACATTAATTTTTATCCACAATATCTTAATTTAATACAGACAAAAATAACAACAATGAAGCAAATTTTCTTGACATACATGCCAAATTATATGAAAATGTAATAGTTTCTAATATTTATGATAAAAGTGAAGATTTTAATTTCAATATTATGAAAGTTCCTCATTGGGAGAGTAATGTCCATGTTTCTATATTCAGAAATATTGTTATTAATTATATACAACTAATAAATTTCTTGTGTCAAAAAATCAGACATTATAAATAACTATATATATTTTACTAAATATTGCTTAAATCAGAAATACCCAATTAATTTTATTAATAGTTATATAAATAAAGTTATTCAAAATAGTTAGGATTAAAATTATGAGATTGATAATAGCTTATTACTATAAACAAATATTTTGTTATAGTTATCTCCATAGTCTAATATTAGATTAGAAATTACTTACTATTATTTTATTCATATTTACTCTGGTGTTATTATAGTTATGCTATAATATGCAACTATTATTAAATTTTAATTTCCATTCTTTTTAATCTTTTGTTAAGTGCTACATTTCAGCCACTCTTTTGATTTAAATCTGTATTAGGGTATAGAATCTGGCAACAAATTGAATGTTTCCACTCAGATTTAGCGCGGGCTTTGCATTTGTAAGTGCAATTTTTAGGTAAGTTACCTCTATCTTGTAATGGATTTAGATATTTCTATCCATTATTTCCTATTGTTTTGCTCAGTGTTATTTACAAAAGGGGAAGGTTGGCTGGCCAAAAAACATGTTCAACCCCACTTTTATATAATTTAATTTTTATATAATAACTGTCCTAAGTCAGTAATGTTCATAGCACTGCAGCATCCATTTTATATTTATTATCTCGATTACTCTTTTGTCCTTCATTGTATGATTTTCCTGCTGTCTATATGTTTGTCGAATGTTATTGTTTGGATGTGATCTCTTGTTAGTAGAGAATTGGCCTATATATATATATATATATATATATATATATATATATATATATATATATATATATATATATATATATATATATATATATATATATATATATATACGGGTTCGTAAACGATATAATGTACTTTCTCTCTGTACATCCGCGATTCTCGAACTGTGGGGTGTGTCCCCATGGAGGGCATGATAACTCTACGAGGGGGGCACTAGCATACTGGAAATTCGAAAACAAAAGATTATTTAAAAATTTAATAATTAATTGAAAGTAAACAGACAAAATACTTTCTGATATGATAAAATATAAAATACACATTAACACTGATATAATATAAATGTATCATTACTGTATAATACATTTTATAATTAATTTAACAATACTAGTTTAAAAACAAGTTTTATAATTGCCAGTGACAAGTTTAATGATTCGCTCCCCAATGCCCCCATTTTCTACGTAAATGCACGTATTTTGATATTTTTTGGGGGGAGGAGAAAAGAGACTAAATAAGCAAATCCTCTGAAATAAGTAAACTCTTCGTAAACACTCTGTCAAGGTCCTTTTATTGCATTCCAAAGCCTTCAGAATAATTCTATGGGTAGCAGTGCACAGAAGAGATCGTACTTCGGAAAGATGTAAATATACACCCAGAAAATTAATGCTTTGGCTGTGCGAGACGTTTATATACGTCGATGGCATATAAGAGGTTAAAGTCGCATTCTAACTTAAGTGTCATAGCATAGTATTATTGAATTAAATACATTGTTATTGTATGGAAGGGCGTGATGAAAATGATGATTGAATATTGGGTTGCGATTGCGATATAGCCATCTGTCGATAGCTATGTCTTGGGGTTTCCGCGTAAGTTAGAGGTGTGGGATTATCGGAAGGATGAGACATTTTATAATTCTTAATATGACTTTTATTAAGAATTTAACTTAAATTACTTAGATATCGAACAAACTTATATTAAGTGAGAATAAACCAAAGTACGCCGTTTTAACTAACTCAGATCACGCAATTAGATCACTTATTAATATAACTAATTAGATCCGCCTAATCTCGTTTCAATAATATACTAGCGTTCAGAATATATTCTCCCTACCTTGGTTGAATACTCAATGATTCAATTACTTTCAGGTAGACTGATGGGCTCGTGTGCAATAGTATGCACCTTGTATAGATTAGCGAGTTGGGCGTCTTGATTCTAAACCGTCGATCCACACTTTTTCATTTCCTAACTGAGCTTTCTCTAAATTGCCATTTTTGCTCACTAAACTTTCTATCCTTTTAAAGGTTATCTTATTTGCATCTATGCTTCGTTTTACTTCTCGGATTTGGGTTGGAAAAGTTTTGCCATTAATCGTGGCCGTCAAAGAACGTAGGGGTTATGTTAGAAGAAGAACGCGAGAGATGTCACACGATTATTGAAAGTATGGAAGCACTGCTGTACATATAGATTTAGAAGAAAGTGATTTGCGCATCATAAAATCTCCAGAATTACTAGACCTACAGACTTGAAATGAGACCCGCACGTTTCTTTGTTTGAGTAGATATCGTATAGTAGATATAGTAGATAGACAGATAACAATTTATGTAATCTGTGGCTGACAGATGAACCTGGGAAAAAACCGGATAATGCAACTATATTTATTTATTTTCCTCTCCGCTATTTTATTTGTTAAATTTTTCTTTACTTAGAGTTTGATTTGCAATTTACTTACAATTATTCAAAATATTAATTAAATTTTGACTTAAAATATATTATCGCGATTGTGCCATATTTTTCAATTCACCCCTACAAAGAATGAATATACTTACTAATTATGATATAAAATTACATATATATATATAAATTCTTTTCTTTCTGAACCTCAACGGTCACTCCCGGTTGAAAATAAAATAATGAGGAAACTTTTCCTCCATCGCACGATGATTGAAATTCACAAGGAGTAAATATTTTAATTTTTCTCAAGAATTCCAACAATAGTTAATACTCATTTATCAATAATTTAGCAAAGATGTACTTTGTGAAGAAATTATATATCTTTATTTGTATCAGAGATATGGGACAATCAGGCCCACAGCCAATCGAGTACTATGGCATTGTTATTGCTAACTCCTTAACATCCGATTAAAAGTGACGCGACTCACTCTATAGTGACACCGTATTTTACATAGGGATGAGTATGCGATGTATTGAAAGGGGGGGGGGGACGGGAAGGCATAAATAAGCAAATTTTTCTATGAAATAAGTAAATCCTTCACACAAACACTGCCAAGCTCTTTATATTGCATTGCAAAGCCTTCGGAATAGTTTTACAGATAGTAGCGCAAAGAAAAGGAACGCATTTCTCGTAAAGATGTTTACATACGCCAAGGACAGTTAATGCATCGTTTAGGTGAGACGTATATATACGCTGACAGAGTAGGGGTTAAAAACAAACAAAGAATTCTACAAGTCTAAAAAAAATTATAAACTAGAGAAATATGCCTATTTAAAGAATATACAAGAAATAAAGCATCATAATTAAATCCTTAACTGCCTATTATAAGTTACTCTATTGGCTCCCAAGTGCCACCATTTTTCACAAAGACGCGCGTATGCAGTGTATTGGTGGGAAAAGAAAAGACACAGCTAAGTACATTTTTCTCTGAAATAAGTAAATTTATTATATATAAACATTGTCAATGTCGTTTAATTGTATTCCAAAGCCATCGAACACGTTTTAAACATAGCAGAACAATGAAAAGAATCGTATTTTGGAAGGACGCATTTATCCATCCCAGGCTCTTACAGCATGGATTGTGCAAAATGGATATATTCGTCCGGGGCACTTAACGCATGGGTTGAGTGAGACGGATATATACGTCCGGGAACTTAACGCATGGGTTGAGAGAGACGCATATATACGCCGATGGCAGTTAAGAGGTTAAATCCTACAGAAGATATCATGATTTGATTTCGTGATATTAGATCGCACAGTGAAGCAACGCGATAGCATTTGGCGTCAAAGGTCGTAATTTTGAACCACGGTCAAGTGACGAGGACAACCTTTATTTAAACTTCCACACTACACCAAATGAAAAATATCATTCAATAAACCATTGAAATATGTCGATAGAGTAAAATATAGGTAAATTATTAATTTAATTGAAGCTTTAATTCAATTTTTAAAATTCTTCCCATGAATTCGATTAAGGGTTTTGTGACATAGCCATTTAAGAAAAAGACCCTACTGGTTTTAAGGGGAACCATAACATAATATTTTTACTTCTGGTAAACATTCTACAAATCAGTTTAGAGTTATGACATAAAAGAGTTGGACGAAATTCACCAAAAAGGTATCCAAACCACATTATAGAATACAGAGCATTCCTCTGAAATAAAAAAAGAAGACACACAGAGACCCAACGTTTCAAAGGATATTTTTCTTTACCTACGACGAAGAATTCGATATTTTAAATCGAGTTATAGACTCTTGTGGTAAGTTTCTAAACAATGAAATATTGTGATTTTCTCTGTCTTCCAATATTTTTTCCCTATTGACAAAAACAATCTCTGTGAAATCATGTCTATCATCTTATGTTTTGTGATTCTACATCAAAATTCAAATGCTTTTTCTGTTTCTTACCTATGTTATTACCGTCACTGTATGGCAGTGCATCATTTTATTCCGTATTTGTTAGGCTTAGCATGTTATTTGAGAAATCATATATGGATGCATGATAAAACATTCTCTACATCTATGAGAGTTATTTTGACAGTTTTTCATAGTTCTTCTCTTTTTGAAAAATTTTACGCCATTTTTTTTGCATTATATATATAGCTATAAAAAATTCTTTTTATTTTATTAAATAATGTTGAATGATTAAATGTTAAATAAAATTTGAGAAATTGACAGCTTTATTACAACTAAGTATTTGAAGTATTATCTCATGTTTTTTACACACAAATGAAACATTAAAAGAATAATCAGCAGACGATAATTTTGTTATTTGATGTGAAATTCTTTTCTTCCTCAAAAGCTAAATTAAATAGAACGCTTGTTTGAAAAAAAAATTCGAATTATGTTTGAAAGTAATTTCAAGTATTTTATTGGATGGCGATGAAATAGAAAACCACTCATTGTGTGTGCCTTTAATACTATGTAATTTAAGTACAGATTTCTTAAAATACATTTTGAAATTTAAATATCTTGTGGATCTTTAAATTAACAATGTATAAAAATGGATGTAAGTTTATTCATTTGGTGAGTTTAAAGAGTCTAAATTTTTTTTATGAACATTTTTTTATATAAAATAATAATAGAAATGGATTATAATAAATATATTTTTATTAAATTTACGTTGACGATTTTGATCATGTATTGTTATTTGCAATTATTTAAAATGGTATGGAAGATGTCGTCATAGTAAAACCAATACCTGCTATGAGCGCTGTGAAAAGGACCCCCTCGGGTGACCTTCTCTTGGATTATCTGCTTGAACTAGAGGTGTATGATTTTCAAAAGGAACAGACATGTCTATATTCTTAATATGTCTTTATTAAGAATTAGAACTTAAAACTTTAACAGAATAGATAATGATTATATATGTGAGAATCTCTACGATGAAAAAACACACAATACAAGTAATACCGAACTAACCTTACTCGAACCACTATCAATATCTAACCCGCCTAATCTCAATTCCAATAATAACTTAAGTCCTAATATTAAATAGTCAATCCTACCTTAATCCAATCGTAGCTCCGATACTAGGGAGTGGCGTCTTTACGCGAGTGCAATGGTATGCACCTTGACCTAATGGCTTTATCTTCGGAATAACCTCCGTTTGCCGTCCTTTCACAATTGTATCAATCTCTCACATAACATTCCCCAAATTGCCATTTCACTTACTGAAACTTCTGTTATTTAAAAGCTATCTAATTTGCATTTAATCTTCCAGTTTCACTTCTTGGGTTTTGGTTGGAAAAGAGTTGCCATTATTCTTGGCCCCAAAAAGTACTCAAAGGACATTTTAAAGAAAAGACGCGTGAGCCCGTCACAGCACTTTTTGGAGATTTCGACATTTTGACTATTATGACTAGTAACCAAAATTTTGTACCAGAAGAATGCTTTATATCACTAAATATTATACGGTGAACTGTGATAACTAAAAAAATATACAATGTGCATCACTCAGAATATTGTCAAATAAAATTAGCTCAGAATCTCAAATATCCAAGTTATATTTCTTGCTCATAACAGATATTGGTTTGACAGCGATGTTATACTAATTCAATATATAGAACAAAATAACAAAATAAATAAATAAATAAATAAATAAATAAATAAAACCGAATAAAAAATTAATAAATATGTAAGGTAGTGTATTATGCGTACTAAGGTATCAAGTTTGAGTTTGCATATTTATGTAAAAAATAAAAAAAATAAAAGGAGAAAATGAAAAGAAAGGAAACAGTTTTACTATGGTGTATAAGGATTCAGTAAATAAAGACTAAACATCATGGGAGATACCAATACAATAATATATGTATATGCATTAAAATAATTATTAAAAATAATTAGAACATTAATTTGTGAACTCATTTGCATTAAGTTAATTATTAAAAATAATTAGAACATTAATTTGT
>BMAV01020538.1:139947-185941 GCA_019973955.1 Trichonephila inaurata madagascariensis | reverse complement strand
AAAAAATAGCAAAGTTTAAGAAAACAGTGAGAATAAAAAAAAGTGAAAAAAAAATTAAAAATGCTGGCAATATAGCTGGATGTTTTTAATTTATATTTTCCAATTAAATTTTGTTTGTTCAATTACTTAAAGATAATAAAATAGTTATATTATGAATCATATATAAAAACCACCAAGTTAAATGTAAAAATAGTGTAAAAATAAATATTGAGTGAGATTAAATTTTTCGAGCACAGTAAAACTTTTGGAGATTAAAAAAAAATAATTTATGCTAAAATATTAAAACTCCTACATTCTTTTCAATTAATAAGAAAATAAATCGAAACCAAATATAGAAGCAACATTTTTAGATTTTTTTTTTGGTATATTTTTCTGTAAAAAATTAACAAATTTTTTTAAAAAACGATGCTAGTTAATAAAGAAACAAAAAAGAAAGAAAAAATTAAAAATGCTGGTAATAATTGAATGTTTTTAATTTATATTTTCAAATTAAAAGTTTTTTTCTCCATTACTTAAAGATAATAAAATAAGTACATTATGGGTCACATAAAAAAACACCTCACTAAGTTTAAAAGTGAAAAAAGTAAATACGGAGTGGTTAAAATTTCATTATATAGTAAAACTTTTGTAGATTGAAAATGTAATTTAAGCTAAAATATGAAAACTCCTACATTCTTTTTAATAAGTAAGAAAATAAATCATAACCAAATATAGAAGTATTTTTAGAATAATTTTTATTTAATTTTTTGCAACGGAAATGTATCTTTTCAAAGATTAATTTTGATAAAGCTATATCTTAAGATTGAAAAAGGATAAAAATAATTATATTAATCAAAGAAAAGAGGAAGAAAATTAAATGAGGTTAAAAATACTCTAAAAGTTTTTAGCAAGAGGAAATGAAAATTAATTTCCTATATATTTTTAGATCATGATTTACGAAGATAAATGCATGATTAGTTTTTTTTTTACTAAAGTAAAACATTAAAGTCAAAAAAATTGATGGAAAAATGAGAACTAATATCAGGGGAAAAGTAAAACATAAAAATTTCTCTTAATAATGTGAAGTAATTTTCTTACATAATATTTGAATTAAGTATTTTGTGCAGCCAGCTAGGTTAGGAAATAATTTTAAGTAATCATTCAGAATAAAGCTACTAAGCAAAATAAAAGAGGAACAATAAAAAGCGAATTCCTCATTAAGTAATTTCAATCCTTTATTAGCTTTTCTCGATAAAAAATATGTAAGCAATATATTTACAAAATGTATACTTTTTAGATTCTTATTTAAATTTAAGAAATTTTAAAAGCGAATTAAATAAAAAGTATTTAACTATTTGAACAATTGAATTATTGAATACGTACATGAATTTATTCAAATAAAACAAGTAAACATTTAAGGTAAATAATTTAAAATGCATATTTTTTGAAATATCAAACAACAAATCTGAACTAAAACTTCAAAACTCTAAAAATAATAAACAATTTTGAAATCTGCAACTGAATTTATATAGATTTATTGAGAATTTTAATAGTTAATATCTTGTAGAAAATAAAAAAAAATATTTTGTTGAAATAATTATCATCATTTGGAGATATTTAAATTATGCTGTGCTTTCTTGTTTTATATTTTAATTATGCACAAATTTTCCATTTTATTTCATAATGAAAAACATTATATATATATATATGGATTTTTAATGATTTGTTAACATACGCATAACACTGCAGTTTATCCTAGAGAGCGATTTTAGAAGCTTTAAAAACTTTGATTTTCTTTTTTCATCAGTTTCCTTATGCATAAGTTTTCAAGTAACACTTATTTTTATATATTGTGGTAACATATATGTATTAGAACCAAATAAGAAAAATTCATTTATTACAAAGTGGATTATTTTAATATTGATATATAATAAAAAAGTAAAAAAGAAATAAAGTTTTTAATAAAACGTTATAAATATGTATAAATTAATTTTTCTCATAGATTTTGAATGAAATTACTTATTGTTTCTTATTTTACAATACACTAAAAAGAAATCAAAAAACTTACCTGGTTCTGAAACAGTTTTCTTGAGCATTGTAACACAAACAACAAAAGAAAATTACAGATATGTTAATTTCGTTGATAGATTTCATAAAAATTAAAATGTTTGGAATAACGTTTAACAACTAAATCGAAAAAACCACATTGATAAACCAATTATTACTATTTTAATATAAAACGCAATTATATGTACATTATTTTACAAGCGATATGTTAGCAATAATGAATATCTTATTTATAAATATAGCAAATGATATTATAATAGTTATCACACAAAACTTCAAACGATTTATTTCGAGTTTATATTTATTTTTTGTTTCCTTTTACAAAACAATTCTTTTTTTTTCTTCTCAAGCTTTGAAAATTACAGAATAATATTTCCAATAATCTTTATAATTTTCAAATGGTTTTTGTTAGTAAATATTTTCAAGAAAATTCCTTAGCCTACTTTTAGGAATTTTCTACTCTCCACACTACCATTTAAATAGTATCTTTAATAAAGACATTCTAAGGAAAAATACCTTTCTTTTTTACTATGAGCCTACGCATTTATTTACTACATTTCTAGTAAGAGTGAATTCCTGATTCAGGATTGTAAAAAAAAGGTTTTATTTTGCAAGACAAAAAGTTTTCGAGCTATTTTATTGGTCTTACACTTTCTTTTCATTCTTTTCAGGATTTTGGGGATATTTATTCTCGGAACACTCCACAAGTCCGTTATTAGAAAGAGTGATATAGTCGAACCTACTTGAAAGCCTTTTCAGACTATTCGAAAAATGTGGTCACTCGACAGACGAATTTCTTTGACCATCGCATTTATTGCAATATTTTGTTTTTGCGTGGTGGCAACAACGTGGGACGCTGGATGCCACAAAACTGGTAGGTTGAATGATATATTTGAAATATTTGTCTTGAAGTGGAATATACCTTATAAGAAAAGAATATCTGATATTAGTTTAAGTTTTATTGAAACAAAATAATATTAGTGATACATTTAACTTTGGACCTAATACCAAGACGGTCCAATTAATCTATATAATTGCACTATCGATAACGAAACACACAGGATGATTATAACTAAAGTTGAATTTTCAAAATGCTGTAAAAAAAAGAACCTCTATTCAGAAAAACTTCAAATTTGAAATGAATATAGTTGAAGAACGGGAAAACAGTACGCCATAAGAAAAAAAAAAGGTACTTTCATATTTGCTTTTTATGTGGTTTTTGGCCCAAAGATAATTAAAAACCGATTTTTCCCTTCTAATGTGGTGTGATTGACTTGAAAGCCATTTTTTCCTTCAAAAATTGAAACAATCATGCACATTAAAAAGTATTGTTCGTTTAATGTGCAAGTCACGCAAAGGCTATCGTAATTCGATTCAAAATGCCACTTGTAGCCTGATCCACTTTCGTAATGCTCCTTATAGCGCTATCTATTGATAAACTATGGAATTTTTTTTCTTATGCCCCGCCATTCCCTCCTTTATATTCAGTTCAAATTTGAATCATTCTGACCAGTAGTTATTTTTTTGCAGCATTTTCAAAGGGCAACATTTACTATAATCACTTTGTATATTACCGGCATCTAATCATGGTATCTTAAGTTCAATGACAAATAAAAATGTTGAAAAATTAATTTTAAATTTTAACCTAAGTAATTCAATAAATAATCTAAAAGATTTTTAATCTTAAATTATTGATTAGTTTTAACTAGCAAATTAAAATGTTTATTTTTACACGATGATTTTAGAAATAAATCTTTTTGGATGAGAAAATTCTTAGCGTCTTTTTTAATGAAAATATTTTAGTATTAATTTTTTTGATAAAGAAATAATTGATGTACGAATATTCAACTGAAGTATCTCTTGTGGTTAATTGAAAATTGAAGTACCTTTCATATGGATTTGGAGTTAAGACGGAAGGGCAGGTTCTGATGCCAAATAAAATGTGATGTTCCTGAATAAATGTTTGTTTCATAATTTTTTTGTGTTGCTTTTAATTCAATTTTCACAAAGTAGTACATTCAGTTTCAGATGTATCAACAGATAAAATAAAGGATTTAAAGCGAAATTAAATTTCCAAAACAAAATTACAAATGTATGTGTTATTCATTTTTAGTAACTGCAAGAAATACTTCTTTTTAGATACAACCTGTATTAAGCTTAGATCAAAAGAGTAAAACAAACATTTATTAATTATTTTTTTAAAAAAAAATAGTTTTATGACAGAACTAGAAAACAGTATTTTTATAAATTGTATCGAAATTTTGCATTTTTTTTCTTAGACATCACACACACACATAATAATATTGAAAAGAGTACAAAACTATTTTGTTTTAATGTTTTAGAAGAAAGACGTGGAAACCACTTGCAGGTTTCCTTTTATATTCAGATTATAATTTAATAATAATAATAAAAAAACAACCAATTATTGGTAATCTTTTTTCGTATCAAAATGGTTGTCTTACTCTCATAAATTATTTTCATCGAAATGATTATACCATTAAAAAAATTATGTGTGTGTGTGTGTTCCTTTTCTAAACCTAATTTCAAAGAGAAAGTACTCTACTTTTTTAAGCACAATACAACTATATGAATATATTCTAGTTTTATTTAATGTATACCAGATTTAATATTTTAAAGTATTTAATATTTCATTGACCGCATCAACGGGTTCTCTGGAATTGTTAATGAATTCCGTTAGTAATAAACAATTGTAATATTTACAAATTATGGCATAGTTTCGAGCTTTTTTATGAACATACACACAATTTATTTTTAATCTGTGAAAGTGACACTATTATTTGTTATATAAAGTTAAATTTTTCGATTCATAATTCTGTATTTAAATTCTTCCGATACCTTCAGAGGAAATCCTGTTTCATAGTTATTTATCTAGTATATATTTAAGTAACTAGATTGATAAGTATTTTTATTAGCAGTTGAAAGTTTATAACCAGTACCATTTTGCTCATGAAATCTTCTAAATTTTTATACTTTATAATATTGAAATCTGCTGTAATAACACGTTGGAGATGTTCATTAATAATTTTCAGAAATATTCATTATATTTATGATTCTGTATATCTTGCATTCCAAAGGTTTATTAAAGTTTAATATTGACCTTGCGATTTCATAAAATTATATTTAAAAATACGCGAAAATTAATCTTACTGTAAAATTTATTCATCCATTAAAGATTGTAGTATTTTCTTTAATAATTATTATTTGCACTGATGTTTGTCTTGAATTTTTGCTTTAAATAATTTTGATTATTTAGGATTTTAAAGCAAAACATTTTGCAAAGTTATCATTATTTAGTAGTTCCATAATGCAAACTTCCTTTTTATTGAGATCAAACATAAAATATTTGATTTGATGAGTCCCTAAGGATTTTCAATATTGCTATATGAGTAGTAATATCTTTAATGGTGAAACATGCTACGCGAGTTGTTTTCTCTGCAGTGGTACTCTCCTTGTGGGAAGGTTGGTTTTTGCAAACAAAGTTTACTTCATAGAGTGAAACTTGAAAAGAAAGATTATTGTAAACATCGAAAAGTGATCGGGAGTACCAGATTGGTGAATTTGTCGACTTTGGTGACAAATTTGGTGAAAAATACAATATCGGCAAGGAATAATCGAGGAGGCTCAGGATCGATCCTTCTAGAAATTTTCGAGAGGTTATATAAAGTACTTTTGAAGCAGCCAGTTCGGTTCATAAGAGAGCTCAGTCTAGAGTGAAATCTGCTTGTGCATTGACTGCGATATAATAGAGAGACTAATCTTTCTTTCTAAAGAAGATCTGTGTTCTAAAGAGTTACTTTTGGAACATTGTTAAGTTTGTTTTTAACGAATGCGATTTGCTCTATTGCAAATAATCTCAGTTAGAATATTTATTTGTGTATATGCTTCAATTTGTCTTCGTGTAACCTGTTTGTCCTTGTACATTATAAATCAATTATTATTCCAATAACTGGAGAAACGTCATCTGTTTTTCTTCCACGAAAATTTGTAACAATAGCTTTAATATTTCATAGTTTCCTTTATACTTTCCCTTTGATAATTCCTTTATTATTCTTATTAATGTTGTAGCTATAATAAAATATTATTTTATTTAAGGACGTAAAATTTTCTTACTTCCATAAAAATTCACTTAACAATTACATAACAACTAAATCTAAGAAATATTTTGAACCTGAATTTAGTTACCCGTTGATAATAATAAGAAGCATTTTTCCTCAAATTAAATAATTTAACTAATTCAAATAATTTAATTTAGCAATTTTATTTCATTACAGTTTAAAAAAAACAAGCAATTATTTTCATTAATAAATTAATCCTTTTTTATTTTTGAGGACTAATTTGGATTCTTATAACTTTATATTACATTAAAATATTATTCATCAAATGCATTGTTATCAAAATTTACGATACCGGTTTTCGCATTCTCACAAGCAAAACACGACAAACCTTCCACAGTTTCCAGAAAACTGTACAAACTAATTCTATTTTCCGGAAATCAATACTGGTCCCAACTTTGGTGAAAACCTATAAGTTAAGCAACTGGAGAAAGTTAAAGAGACAATTGAAATTCCAGAGGTTCCATATTTATTTCTTAATCTTTTATCTGGGGAGTAATTACAAGGAAGGATTTCTAGTCAAACAAGCTAATAGCCCAACAGGTTGCAGAGATTCTAGCAAAGCTGAGAGGAACAAATGTTAACGAGCGAGAAGACGCGATAAAAGAATTTTTTGATTCTTGTTGCAGAAGGGAGAATTTCAGAGAATATTCGGTGTTGATAGTCCGAATTGTCTGCTTACTCTGGAGTATATAAAGAATATTTGTTGAGATCGTTTTTATTTTTTTAAATATTTGTTTTCCTGATACTTTTGAGTATTAAGCTTATGCAACGTCTTTGTTTTTTAAGGAAAGTAGGTAATTTTAGAAAATGTTTTGACATTTGTGTTATATTACTTATTATTTTGATTTAAATTTGTTTTTTGAGGCATATGATTACGTTCGGAGTCATGATTTTAAAAATGCGTAAAAACAAATATTTTTTTTATGTTTAGTGTTACTTGAATTAGAACATACATATAAAATTAGTTTAACAATATTATTGCAATAAAAACTATTTTAATATAATTTTTTGGCAAACAATTAAGAAAAAATGACCTTTTCAAAACATTCTCTTTTTATGAAAAATGCTTCAATACTAATAATATTTTGCGTATATATAGCTATAACATCTGCAGGGTCTGAACTAGGATTTTTGAAAAATTTACAGCTTTTTCAGAGTTACGATCAACTAAAAGAGTATAACCGGTGTTTTTTGTTAAAATTTTTGTATGAATAAATCAACTACCAATTTATACATTTCAAAAATCCTATTTCAAGCTCTACATAGAAGCCTTGGCTATATACAAGCAAAGTATTGTTATATTATTGAAGCATTTTCCCTAAGAAGAGCGTATTCTAAAAAGACGTTCTTTTTTTGCAAAAAAAATTGAATGCAATTTTTTATTGTAATAATATTATTACAATAAAAAATTATGAAGTTTTTAATTGCAATAGTATTTTTAAAACAATTTTTTTTTACATGGGCATTGTAATTCAGATGAACCGGGTTTTTTTGTTAAACTTTCTGTACTTTGACATGTTAAAATATGAATAAATCCATTTATAAATAATACATTTAAAAAATTCTAGTTCAGACTCTGTGCAGAGAATTCCTATCTTAATTTAATGACAATATTATTGAAGCTTAAAAAAAATGAAGTCTCCAATACCTAAATTTTGCGCATATAATTTGAATAGTTTTTAAAAATATTTAAATAAAGCTCATGTTTCACAATACCATCAATGAATACCAAATTATCTAATCCTGAAGCTGACATACACCCCCTCCTCCTACAAGAACACCTCCGACTAAATTATAGGGATTAAGTTCGTCATTTTTTCTTTTCTACACTATTGTATGCTTGTCATAGCCAAAAATGTTGAATTTTCTCTTATCCGCAAATAGATAATTATTTCATAAACGCTTCAAACTTGTTTATCACTGATTTAACAAAGGAAAGTCGAAGCTTTCTATTTTTCGAACTTACAAAAAAATTTGCTTCATGCACCGGCAGATCTGAGTACTCTACAAACAGTTTCAGTTGAATATGATGTAAAAAGTTTTTAGTTAATTTTGTAGAATTTTTAATGATTTTCAAAACTGGATGCTTGATAAATTTTCTAACAATAAATCGCTGATCAGGTTAACTTCTTTAGAAGTTCTTTTCCTGGCTTGTTTTCGATTATGTTTTCTCTTTAAGGTATCCGACTACATTCGGAACCATGATTTTGCAAAAGCTTATAAATGAATAATAGTTATAATATTTAGTGTCACTTAGATTAGAAAATGTATATAAAATTGTTTTAAGAATATTATTACAATAAAAAATTATTTTACAATATTTTGACACAAAATGAACATAAAATGACCCATGTTCAAATTATTCTCCTTTTGTGAAAAGTGCTTCTATTATAACAATATTTTGCCAGTATATATCTCAGACCTCTCTACAGAGTCTCAACTAGAATTTTTGAAGTATATAACTTAGAAGGGGGTTTATTCATATTTTACGACAACAGAGGGGAGGAATTTAAAAAAAAAACACCAATAATTATTTAAATTGGTAGTAACTCTGAAAATAATGTTAATTTTTCAAAAATCCTAGTTCAGACTCTCAGGAAAGTCTTTACTTTATATAAGCGAAATATTATTATTTTAGAAGCATTTTTTTATAAAAGGAGAACATTTGAAAAAAGATTATTCTAAGTTAATTTTTTGTCAAAATATTGTATTTAAATATTTTTTTTGTCAAAATATCCTTAAAACAATTTTATATATGTATAAAGTGACACTAAATATCATGAAAATTATCCATTTATGCGCTTTTTTTAAAATCGCGGTTCCGAACGTAGTCGGACACCTTAAAATGATTTATCCCATACTGCACCGTAAAATGAGGAACGCTTACTAATTTTGCGCATTTCTGAACTGATTTACTTTGATCGAAGTGAAAAATATTCAATCTTCGAACTCTTTTCATTGTATCAACTATAAGCCATTTTATAATCATAGAGAAGTTAAGGAACGTAATATTTTAAAGAAACCAAGCAAATATTTACGCGAACGATTTTTCGTATGTTGCCACAATGCATCAATGAAAAGAAGAAACAGATGATATTTTTGTTAAAGGAATTAATCTCAAAATGTTTCGGTAAGGATTACTTATGTGATATGTGTTTAATACGCCTTCCTGCTTTTTAATTCTCTTAAAAATATTGATTCAGTTTCAGAAAGAAATAAAATAAATCTGAATTTAAATACGATTAAGAATATATAAAACGAAATTGGACTATATAATTCATTTTAATCCTAGGCTTAAGTAAGATTTCTACAATATTTTCAAGTGTACGGATACTTTTGAGAGACACTACACAGTTTGAAAATGCATTCCAAAAATTGTTCTGAGAAACGAATTTTCAAATTTTTGCTTGAAAATGTGTTTGGTTAATAACAAATACATTAGGGTAAATTATTCGGTTGTTTCAAATGTTGTAAAAAATGCAACTTACAACACAACTAATTATTTAAAACAGAGGTGTCCAACCAAAATGACCTTGCGGGCCACTTCGGAAAAACATTATAATCTCGCGGGCCGCACATAAAAATATGTACATTTATATCAGATTTGGAAACAAAAAAAAATATTTATTGGACTAAAAATTTAAAGCAAAATGAATTATTATTATTGTTTTACTTATTTTTCTCGTATACAGACATAGATAATATAACAATGTTTATATAATATAATAATAAAATTATCAAATAATGTTTGAAATATTACAGTTGCCATTTTCTTGAAAATTACGGAGTTTCTTTTGAAATTACCTTTCGTTACTCATTGTTGAAATTTGATTGTGCTGTCATTCTCAAACGATTAAGTATACATTGCATTTTGTCTTAATTGTCCTGAATAATTCTTTTAAATTTTAAGAAAACATCTCTGACTGCCTCTTGCTTTTTGGGCACTCCAAAAAGAAAAGGAGGAGGAGAAATGAAAGTCGCACACACAGAGAATCATGTACTATCTATCCATAGTAAAGGATATGCATATTGCAATTCGGAATTTATTAAAAAAGTAATTTATTATAGTAAAATCAAACGTAACTGTTTGATAAAATATAAATCTATTTTATTCTAAAGGACGTTTCTATTATCAAAAAGGATTTATTTTAAAACAAGAACAGGTAACAGGCAAATACATTGTAGATATATATATGTATAAATTTTCCCTCAAATAAATTTCAAAATGAAAAAATTTTAAAAATCTGATATTTAAAAATTTTTTGAAAAGAGTCAACGGGCCGCAACTTACGTACTGGTGGGCCACATGCGGCCCGCGGGCCGCGTGTTGGACGCCTCTGATTTAGAGTGAGAAAATGAATACCGTGTTTACTCGCCATCGATTCTAAGACGTACACCAAATTCTCAAAATGTTTTTGTGAAAATGATTTGTCATCTATTCTAGGTAGCACCCCTAATTTTCTTCACGTTTTTGAGATGGGTTTGATGTGATTCAGTACATCACTAGTAATCAAATACCAACTCATTCAAGAAAAACATGTTTGTCCCAATTAATTCGAACAGTATAGTAGGTAGTCGGTATAATACGTTAGTGCCTAATTAACAATTGTGCAATTATTTATTTACTAAATTTTATTTATTAATAAATTTCATTGATATTGAAAAGACAATAATTCTAATATAGCATTTCATTTATAGGCCATACTCGTAAAATAAGAATCCCTGGCTGTGTGGAGTTTGACATTACGACAAATGCTTGTAGAGGCTTTTGTCCATCTTATTCCACACCTTCTCCCGAATGGATCACCCGGTCAAATTCTCGACAGGCTATCTGGTCCGTGGGTCAGTGCTGCAACATAATGGAAACTGAAGATGTAAGATTAGTTAACTTTTTATTTATTTTTTATTTCACTTAATGATTTTTTATAAGTCCTAATAATAATTCATTTAATTTTTAAACTTGCATCACTTTTTATAAAAAATCCTTTGAAAATGTTTTTTGTCAATAATAATAGATTATAAAATAATTTATGAGGTATTAATTATTACATTCATTTAGGAATAGAACTATTTTTTTTTTTACTTTCAAAATTTATTAAATATATCTCATAAACGTTATCAAAATAATTTACAAGGTATTTTTAGAAGTGTTCAAATATTTATAAAGTTTTAAAAGGATTAAAATATACTCCTTTAAATAAATTGAAAAAAAAAAACTTTTCAAAATATTATTATTGGTTCGATATATCCAATTGCTTTTGTTTTTAATTGCTGATAAAATAAATTAACTCTGAATAAGAATTTTCCATAAATGAATCAAATATTATTTTTTGTAAAACTATTCTCATTTTGGGGATTCAAGCAATTAATATAAGGATTAGACAGACAATTCAAATAAAGAACAGCTTTCAGAGAGAGAGATCTTTCGAACCCACAATTGATTTTGATATTTTATTTGTAAAATAACCAATAATGTTTTTGATAAAATCCTTTCTATTTCTATTAAAAAATTATCCAATACTTTAAACGATATAAGTACATTTACAAAAATTTAAATCTTAATTAAAAAAAAGAGATGGTATTTTTTCACTTTGATTTAATTTTCTAAGGGGATCTTTTGTGTCAGCTCACCCATTTCAAAAATAATGATAGTAAAGCTTTTAAAATAAGAAAAGTGATATGTTTAAGATAACCATTATTTAATACAATTTTAAGCTAAATACCTAATTTTCCCAATACCTACTTGTATCAGATCTTATTTTGGACATTTTTTTCATGAGTTTAGTACTTGAAGAATATCTTTTTTTTGCCAACTATATTTCACTATTAAACTTTATAAAGTTTCTTGATTACAATATTTAATAATCTTAAATAACAAGTTAAGTGGGAAACTTAGAAGTTATTCTCTGGTTAATAAGGAAGTTAATTAAATTTTTTTCTGACTAATGTTCAAGATTTCAAATTTTCCCGCACTTCCTGACCGAATACGATTCTCCAATAAATGATACTGATTTAGTTCAATAGAGTTAAAAATTAGCTGTCACGCATGGTTTTAAAAGTCAAATATCGGTAAATCTAACAACTTGTACGAAATTTTTATGCATTAATTTCAGCGAATGTTCATAAAAAAAACGGAAGAGAATTTTTAGATAAATAAACTAGCAGTCTTTAAGACATTTTAAGTTAAAAAAAATACATTAATTTTTTTTTTTGAAGTTTCCATTCTAACATTTCTTTATTCAAAAAAATAACAGTAATAAAATTGCTATTTTGGAATTTTATTCTTCAAAAAAGTCCGTTTGGGTTACTTTATATTAAAAGTCGTCTGATCTGATACATTTAGTTCTATAATAAGCTTTGATTTGCCCATTGATTCATTCATAAAAAATATTAGTTCATAGATTGTTTTAAAGTTTAATGAAATCGTATGTCTCTCTCTATTTTTCTTTAAAATTTTCATTTTATTATTTAAATATTATTGAAAAACAAAAGCAGAGAACTTTATTATATACGAAGAGTTATTATATTCATTAATTCCAGCAAATGTGTATTGGTATTATTTTTAAATAAGAAAGCATGAAAAAAATCTTCATAAAAAATATTGACTACATTATATACTAAGTAGCACAAAATTTAAAAGACTATTTTAACTTTTTATCACGTTATTTTGTTTCTTTTTTTATTTTTAGTGTTCTATTTTATTATTCATCTTATTTTCACATGGTGAATATTTCGCGATTTTTGTTTCTTTTATTCTATTAAGTTTTTTCTAGTCTATGAACTACATAAATTGCAACATTTTTATCTTTTTGAGGAGAGAACAAAGTTTAATTTTAAGTATTTAATAGAACGTGAATAAACTTCATGTTAAACAATATTTTTTTATTTTTTAACTTTCTAACTTTGAATGCTTGTTTTTTTAAAAAAAGAAAAAAAAAAAAAAACAATATGCTTCAAATAAATTTTTTATTTCATATTTGTTACATCTTTCTGTGAGCATAGCTTGGGCAACACGTAATTGCAGTATTATATTATTTAAATTCTTTTTTGAATTCTCGTTTTTGGAAAAGGGAATGTAAACAAATTTCTAGGCTTTCCCCCCCAGAGCTCTTTTTTTAAAGTTACATATTTTTAATTGAACAATCAAACATACAGAAATAAGCACCCATTTCAATAGCTAACGGTAAGAATTTTTTTGTTTCATTATTTAAACGAAAATAGGTATAAATTAATTCTTTTTTAAAAAACTAAAGCATTATTGTGTTTTTTACTAGTATTAATTATTAATAGTAAAAAACACAATAAATTAAAATGAATTATTAAAATTAAACTAATATAATTATTTAATAATAAAATGCATATAGATAAAACTATATTAGTTTTGTTAGTTATTAATTGGAAATAGAAATTTGAAGAAGGATCTTATCCCTGCTGAAAAAAGAGGAGGAAAGAGTTTTATTCTCACAAGCGCCTATGCAACGCCGAGCTTAGCAGAGGACAAGCTAAGAGAAAGGACAAGGGAAAAAAGAGAAACAGATGTCGGAAAAGGGAATTTTAATGACATAAATATAGAAGTCCATCACATCGGGCATACGGCCCCCTCACTCAAATAAATGATGGCGTCTAGAAAGAAAGAGAAATTTCCATCAGGATAAAGTTAAACTCTCGGGAAAAGCCCGTACAACACCAAATTAAAAGGTGGGGAAACCAACCCGTCCTGCGGGGTAAAGAGGTGGACAAAATTTTGAAAAAAGGGAATTTGACATTAATATAGAAATCCAATACAGTGGGTGATCGGTTAACGAACACTTTAAGAAAGAATTTTTTTTTGTGTTTGGACAACGAACACATATTCGAATAATGAACAAAACGAATTCTAACGAACACTTCTCGGCTCTGAAAAAAAATTAATATTAAACATTTGTTATCATTTTGCATACAAAATAAGATCACTATCACTGAAAGGAGAAATGTTTAAAGCATGCTTAGTACTGATAATTACTAAATGAAACTTGAATTAACAATGAATTTAAAGGTCATTCAATAATTATTATTATGACTGAAATAAATACACACTTGAATACTTGAATTTCAATATGAATATCAATATTTTCTGACAGCTAATAAGTTATGGGCGAGTGGATTTGCTGAAATGGCAAATAAATTAAGCGAATTCTTAATTTTTTCACAGTGCAGACTATAAAATATAAAGGTGCAGATGATGCGCTACCGTCGTAAAAATACGTGAAATATGAGAAACGGAATAAAAATCGTTGTTCATCTCTCCTGAATTATGTTGCTTACCTATTAAACTTCAAAGTTATATTGAAAAAATAAATCCAATAGAATATTCATTAACATTAGACCATCAGTTTCGGCTTTGATTTCATTTTTTTAGGGTCTCCAGAACGAATTAATAGATTTCACATAGAAGTCTATGGTGAATCGATGATCGGTTAACGAACAATTCGGATAGCGAACATGGTATTGGAACGGATTATGTTCGTTAACCGATCATCCACTGCACACACCAGGAAGTGCTGATACTGATAGGGGAAGAGGATATTTCCTACGGCAAAAAGTTATACACTCGAAAAGCCCGTCCAATGCCGAACCGTATGGCTAGTATCTTCATAATTGTTGTATAAGATATCCCAGATTTACAACAAATTTGTATTTTAACATAATTGTTACTTAAACAATTTTCCATGTTGCATTACAGTATTCTGTGTACTATTTTAGATTTGGATTGATCATATTTTTTTATTATATTTAAAGATTCTTAGACATTTGAATGAGAAATTAGTTTAATAATAAGAAATAACAATTTTCATCGCTTTTAAAAATATACAAATCAAAATTAAAACTTCTAAGATATAAAATATATGTAACAACCTGAAAAAGAAACACATTCTGGTACTCAGGTGTTATTGCAATAATCGCTAACATTCAAGGTAAGTCGCCAAGATGACAACCCCAATTTCCCATGTGTCATATGGGTTGATTTAGTAATAATGTGCTTCTCTCGTTTCATTTAATGTCACCAATAGGCTGCGATAAAACGTAAGTACCCATATTCTTAAATATAGGGGAATTATTTTTCTTTTAAATAAATATATCTAAATTGCGCAACTTACTTTTATCTTTTGACCCTTGTACTACGTATTTGATCAGAGTTGCTTAGGGTTTGGTAATGTATTGAGAACAAATGAGATTCCCAAAATTGGAAATATAAGTATTTAAGAGAAGTGAAAAAATTTGTGAATGCTGTTGGGTGTTCAGTCATGGATAATCCAGAAGATTGCTCGAAGAATTCTGAGCATGAATACTGAAGCAGTATCTCCAAGTCCAGGTTTCTCGCTACCTTGACTTTGACGCTGAAACAGAAATATATTGCAAGACAGTATAGGTCAAAAAACAAGATAGTCTCAGTTGTGAAAATGGAAAACTCTTAGCCTTAGGAACCAAGATTGAAGACTTAAACCTTATTTTAAGGTCAGCCAACCTTGCCCTATTTTTATACCAGTGAGCAGCAAAGATGAGAAAATGGTGTAAGAATCAAATTCATAAGGAGGGATAATGAAGGATAATAATAATAAAATTAGAAGAATACTAAAAATCCTAAATTTAAGTTACCAAAGCCAAATATCAATTAAAAAATACCAAGGAAAAAACAAATGTAAATACCTAAGGCAGAAAATTAAGTATCTAAATAAAATAATTTTTTTTGAGAAAACAATATAACAGCACAGCAACACGTCATGATATATATATATATATTGTTACATAGATCCGAGGGCTCGATGATTTTATGCAAAACAATCCCAAAGAAAATAAACAGTTCTTCAAGAGCGATGCGAATTTATTAACAAAACTCGAATCTCTTAAATACAGGATTCAGCAGCAATATTCACAGAGTAAATCTCCGAAGGTCTTCACACCTTCAACAGCAATCAAACACAATCTCCAGTGTTTAAAAATACACGTATGTAAAAGATTATTCACAAGCACAGCCGAGCTAATAGCTAGTCAAAACAATCCTCACTCTTCGTTGGTTAAAATCAGACAGAAACTTCCAGAAATATAACCGCTCGTGTCATTGAACGTGAAACTAGTGGAGAGATCCACTACTTTCTAGAAGATTCCAGAAAGTTCCGAACTCGCCAACATGGTCGCCAATGACGCCAAAATGATCGCCAAAGTCACCAACTTGGTCGCCAAAAATGATGCCAACTTGGCTCTACCGCCAAGATTTCGCCAAGTTCTCATTGAATCGCCATTATAACGTAAGGGGCGGCATTGCTTGTGAGTAGCACAATTTTAACATGAAATAAATATAGCATAGAGTAATATAAATGCATCAAACACTCAAATACAAATTATTTATACTATTTACACAAATTCGTAATAATATATATATATATATATATATATAAAGAGAAAGAAATATAATAATAATAAGTAATTTTTTTCGCATTTTGCAAAAATGTGTTTCTTTTGAAAATACTAAATATTTCCGATACAGAGTTCGATATATTTCTCTCTTTATCAACTTTTCAGTCAAAAGAAATATTTACTAGGAAAACGCTGATAGACAAAACATTTAAAATCAGTTTAATGAAAGTAAAATAAGAAAAAAAAATGTTAACTATCTACTAGGAAGTAACTTTTACTGTGATGACTTTTTCTGCATTAATGATGAGGGGGTAGATGACTAAAAAATATTTAAATACAGATTTTTATTGGAAATCATTTCAAGCTAAGAATAACAAGTAAAATAGGATTCATAATTTTCATCGCTTGGATATTATTTCTACTTAAACAATCAGACAATCGATTTTAATCGAAATCCTTTAATTATGTCGTTTTTCAAATTTTTGATAAAAATGAAAAAAAAAATGTCGGGAATTTTTATGCTATTGATGTATTTAAAACACATGCTTAAAAGATCCGATCCATAATTTGGGCATTTTTAAAGGAAATAGTGTAATTTAGCTCTCTCTCTCTTCTCTCTCTCTCTCAAAATAATTTTAATAAAACAGATTTTTGTTCCTAGAAAAAAAAATCTTTTATTTCCTTCTTTAATTCATATAAATTCTTAAGGTTTAAAACTATTTTATAAGCATCTAGAGAACGAATCGATTTCAAAGGTTTAAACTAAAATTAGTTTACATTTTATGATATAAGATTTTTTCTGAAAGAGGAAATCAATCAAAATAATTAGAGAGTCAAAGTATAGAAACTTTACATTAAGTTTGTAATAATAAATTAAATTAGATTTTTTCTTATATATTATATCCAAATTGGCTTGTCTTGGTCAGAGGAAACAAGTATGTCTCCAGTGGATACTGTCACATGTAGTTGTGCCTAGGAACGAGAAAGCTGATGAGCTGGCTGGTAGGGGCTGTGATCTCCCTAACCCCACTTCCTCTGTCTTGAGCCATTCAGAAATTCATTCCCTCCACGGAGCTAAAATAAATTTGACTTAGCGAAAACCTCCTGCTCACCACTGGTACTCAGCTAAGAGTCCAGACCTATCTCTATAGTGCAAGAAATTCAGGGCTCTTCAAACGGCCTTGGCGCGCTTTAGAAGCGGTCACCTGCGTGGTATGACCTTTGTGCAGGGGGTAGTCTTTCTTTACTTGTCCCAGTGTGAAGTAGCCCCCCTCGGGTGCCCTCCTTGATTATCAGCGTGAGCTAGAGGTGTAGGATTAACGCGAAAGAGAGCTAGAAGATTCCATAATCTTAATTTGGCTTTATTAAGATTTTACACCTTAAACTTCTAACAGATTAGATAATAATATATGGGAGAGATTCTACGATGACAAAACACACAATATATATAATACCGAATTAGCTTAACCCGGACCACTATCAATAACTAACATGCCTAAACTCAATTCCAATAATATCTCAGATCCCAATATTAAATAGTCAATCCTACCTTAGCTTCGATCGCCGATCCAATCTTAATGGAAGTTGCGTCTTTACTCGAGTGCAATGGTATGCACCTTGACCTAATGGCTCTATCTCCGGAATAACTTCTGTTGGCTGTCACTTCACAATTGAATCCACGCGCTCTCATAACATTCCCCAAATTGACACACCACTTACTCTAACTTCTGATATTTAAAAGCTTTCTAATTTGCATCTTTTATTCACGCTTCACTTGGGTTTTGGTTGGAAAAGAGTTGTCATTCATTCTGGCCCCAAAAGAACCCAAAGGATATGTTAATGAAAAGACGCGTGAGCCCGTCACACCTGCTCTCCCCCTGCTTCTCCTACTCATCTTCTGGACTGCTAGGGAATTTCCCTGGGACAGTTGTGCGTGACATTATTATGTGAAAAGGTCAAATGGACTTGAAGTAGGCTTTCCTGCTCCAAGGGGATTCGAAGCAACAAGTGAAGACTGAATATTACTCAAACATCTCAGTCTGAAAAGATAATACTATAAGTACACAAGGTGAGGCAGATAAAAGCACCCAGAGGAAATAGAGTTCCAGTTTACAAAGAAACACGGCAAAAAGGAAAGAAGATAACTCACTACCTCCTAATAGTAGATGTTAAAAAAGACCACCATTCATCTCTGGTCACCTTTGGACTCTGGTCAACCAGATGTAGAAGACAACTCAAAACTGGACTGCTAGAATTGTTGCAATCTGATCAGAAATGTTCGACTGCAGTTCTTGGGGGTTCCCTCCAAAAAGTAATCGCACACCGATAGATCAGGTGACTTGGGTGGCCAATCAGGGCCGAGATCAGACGGACCTTTGCTAACAACTCTGTTAGAAGTGAAGATAGTGTAAATGTGTTCCATGGTTCGACGAGATGTATGGGAAGTTTCACCAACCTGTTAGAAGTATATAACTACAGGTCTTTTCCTCTTCCTGACACAAATGGACATGCCACTAATCTGCTCAGGCTGACACAGCTCGCACTAAGATCTGAACCGGTTTCGATCACTTGGTGTGCGTGTCACATTCACTTCCAATCGTATACCCTTGTCCGGGCCTCTTTTAACTGTCCCAACCTGTGTATATCTAACAGACTTTTAAGGTCATCGAGCAATTCTTTGATTATTGATGGTTTCTTTAAAAAGGAAAATAAGTATATAAACTTAATATCAATATTGAAAATGGTTACATAATGGTCTCAATTCATGTGACGTCATAGTCACATGATAATGATAGCCACGTGATTCATCCGATTCAGTTCAAAAACTCGCTTGACGTCACAGTCACACGATAAAAACTATATTGTGTTTTCATCTAATCAGTTCACGCGCTTCGTTGTTGCCAATTTTTGCTCTTTTCAGAAACTTCCTCTTTCAAAGTACATATGCACACAAAATGTATTTTATTTAAAAGTATATGCATAAAATAAGTTTTTTTTAATTTTGAAAATTTTTTTTGAAGAAATTTTTTTATAACATTTAAACATATTAATCCAATTACGAAATTTGAAATTTTTTCTATGTTTTGCAAATAGAACAACAAGTACAGTTAGTTTAATGTCTGTATTGAATTCAATGGAGAACAAGTGTTTGTTTTTATCTCGTGACCGTCATGAGTTGGGCCTATTATAATCACTAAAACCGTTGTACATAAATAACTGTTGAAAATATTGGTAAAAACGAAAATTTTTCGTCTTTTACATAGAAAGTAAAGATACAAAAAAAATCTTAAGTATTTGCTAATGGTATGAGGCCGTGGTAGCCGAGTGGTCATAGTCAAGAAATTGTGGCCAACATTTTCGAGTCGCGGGTTCAAAACCTGGTGCCACTGAAGATCCGTCGAGCAGATGGGCTGATGTAAGTTGACTCTGTCGAGAATCAAAGTCATTATGTTGCCGTGATGTGGAAGTCTGGAGAAGAGGAAGGTAGCAATTTAGGTGTCGTCCTCATCTATTGTCGGAGTTTCAAAATAATGAGGTCCGTCGCCAATAGCCCTCGAGTTGCTTCCGTGAGTGAGTGAATGTTTATTAGCTTCACACTCTAAAGCAACATCAGGGCTTTTGGTGACGGACCTCATAAAACTGAA
Organism: Trichonephila inaurata madagascariensis; assembly: GCA_019973955.1. Lineage (NCBI taxonomy): Eukaryota > Metazoa > Arthropoda > Arachnida > Araneae > Nephilidae > Trichonephila > Trichonephila inaurata. The sequence continues at coordinate 165,720 of BMAV01020538.1, read as the reverse complement.
CCATGAGCAAGTGACGTAGACGTCACCTAAACTGGTACCTCCTCTCTAAGCTACCACACAACGCCACGTGGAGGGCATTGTGTCATGAACGATTTAACGTGACACAGACTCTCTACACGAGGGTTCTTCAGTGACCCTAAGACTCGAACTTATGACTTGCCAATCCTATGTTGCACCGCATTTGATGAAGCCGAGACTGTCATCTTTGCCGCCATCTTGTTTATGTTATAGGGAGACGATGAACTCCATTTGCTAGAGTTTTGAGCAATTCTTTCAGCATACTGAGAAAAAGTTTTTTAAAGCCGTTGCTATAGCAACTGGGCAAAAATCACTCCAAAGGGTTACTTGAAAAAAATATTACTCCAAATACCTATACATGTGATGCCTTTAAATCCGGTCATGTAGAATACGATTGCTGAACATTAAATAAGAGTTATTTTTTTTATTAAATAAAGGCTACTATATGTTAAATAATTGCAAGTATAAGTTTACAGAAACTAAGTCGTCCGTGGGGTAGAGTATATAAGTTAAAGGAATGAATTACCGGATAAGATTATTTTTGAATTGAGAATTCTTTTCTGGCAAAAACACTCTTACGTTTTTCTAGATTAACGACATTTCAAAACAACCAACCAATAACTAAAACAAAAGCAGTTACAGCAGGCGAGATCTTTTTCAGGAAAATCCACGAATTTCGGATATAATCTTTTCCATAAGAGATTCAATCGAGAAATAAAATTTCGACTTGAAAACAAACAAATTCAATTTGCTATTTCTAGAACGAATTTTCTCATTATAGGTTACTAACTAATTAAGGTAATTTATCAAAATGAAAGTAAAATGATTTAGATTTAATGTTCATTGAAAAGCTGAAGGGAGTAAATCTATGGGGTGATTAAATTTGCTTAGAATTTTCTGCCACAGATAATATAATTGACTTATCAATTAAAAATAACTGAATTACCCATTTTAAGATGCTAATTATCAATAATTGAAGTCCTATGTTTCAAGTATTAATAGGCTTTTCTTGATATTTATTCACAAACATATAGACGGGTCTTCTTTTTTTCTGTATCAAACAAGTTTGAGACGAATTAATCAATTTATTGTTGTGTGCATTATAATATAAAAGTAAATTTACTATTTCAAACAGTTATTACTTATTAAAATTTATTTTATAATGTTTTAAGTTGAATAATACGATGGCAGATGTAACTAATAATTTGTTTTTAAGTTATTGAAGACTGTATAATAAAAACATTTCAAGGTTTGATTATTTTGCATAGAATTAAAAAGAAAGATTCTCCATGCAATGGCAGTTTAAGAGGTACTATTTACTAATAAAAATAGTTTAATCTCAATAACATGCGGTTAAGAAGACATGACACAAAAAAAGCTAGATTTGCGAAAGAAGAAAAACTTTATCGAAGTATTTTATAATTTATTTATGTTTTATAAAATATTTTTTTTGGGGGGGGGGCCGGGAAAATTATAACTGTATTTTTTTTTTATCGACTATTAAGGAAAAAACACTTGGAGCTTGATGATTTTAACAATTCACAAAAATATTTCATACCTTAACATGTATTGTTTTTTTAACGAGAATATGCCTCTAAGGTCATATTTTCCTGTTTTAATAATTCTAAAAAAATTCAAAGTTCAAATTTACCTATTTATCCTTAAATAATAATAATAAAAAAAAAAATTGAAAAAAATTAAAATATTTTTTTTTACCTTAACATAAGTAAATAAATTTGAACTTTGTTATTTGAGGTTTAAAATTTAAAATAACTACTTAAATAAACATAAAAATGGCGCAGAAAATTAATACCTGAAAAATCTTGGAAGATTTATTTTTAAAAAATATATGTGCGATGTTTACGTTTATTAAAAATCATTCTCATAGAATATCATGAAAACACAGAGTTAGAGATCCTTAATTTTTAAAAAAAAGATGACATCTCTCTTAAATTCTTAGTTAAACCCACACACGCACTTATGATTTTAAGACACATGTGTGAGTTTAGTTATAATTTCATGATTAAGTAAACGTATTAATTAATTCTATTAAAAAGGAATTTAATACTGTAATGCGTCTGGGAATATAAAAAAATTATTATTTTTCTATTTTTTGAGTACTTTTCTTTACTTATTCCACTCCCCTAATTTATCTGTTTATTGAGTTTATGTTCTTAGTTAGCTCTGAAACGGTAAAAAGCTATAATTATCTTTCAAGCAAGAAATTAAGGTAAAAAAAATAATTATAGGCTAAACTATACGATCTAAAAGTATGTATTATCTTTTCTTTCGAAATTAGTCAATTGTAAAAACGTTTCTAAAAAAAGTTATTATCTACAATACCAATAAATCGTTCAGAAAAAAAAATCTTTTTAAATTAAATTAATCATGAATATTGTCAGATCAAGTAATTTATTATATGGAATAACATTGAATATATTATTGTAATTAAATAAGATCTTGAACTTATAAAATATAAGCTTCAATAGTAAATGTTCCGGAAAGCAAAAAGCACTTTTAGACGTAAAAATGTTATCCACAGGTAAAAAAGTAGAATCTCAAAGTAGACTCTCTCTTGTCTTTTCTTTTCACATAAAAATATGGAATAACGTTTCGGAAAAAAAATAAAGAAGAATAACATGTTCATCACCTTTATTCGGATATTTGAAAGAAAACTCTTAGAGAAAAAGAGCTGAAGTGAAAAAAAACCCCATATTCTTTTTTCTCTTTATGCTAGCTCTATTTGGATGGGATAGGTACAATCACGAGAGAAGCATTCTGGGAGCTCTTGAAATAGAAAAAATACTTTTCAGTTTGGAAATTTTTGAATGGGATCTGTTTCTAAGAATATACACTTGAAAAGTTAAACAAATGTATTTCGAGCGCAAAAAAAGGCGATTCTGACTTCTTTTCTGATATGGATCTAGATGTGAAATACTCCTTGAATTAAAAAAAATCGAAAAAGAAAAAAAATCAGATATTTCAGGTTCTTTTATTTCGTTCTACTTTATTGAATCAGAGATTGTATATACGAAGAATCCGGTTATTTCTTAGAGGAAATTGTGTGAAAAATATTTTTGTAGTGGGTGGGGATATTTATAGTATTTTCAAGAATATAAGATTGATGTTTTTCCGCAGAGGAACAGGAATGTTGTTTTCAATCATGATTATCGGCAAGCTAAGAAACTTATCATCATTTTGTGAAGCGGATTCGTCATATCGATACTAAAATCGATATGATGCACAGTTGTCATATCGATAAAAATTTAAATCGTAAATAAAAAATTATGATTTAAGGGATTTTCAGAGGGAGAATTTAAGGGCTGTTGACATTTAGAGATTGTTTTGAACAGTATATTTTTATTCTAATATACTGAAATAAAAAAAAAATTGCTTTTACGATTTTAGTGTAAATAAGGCATCATACCGGGTGGTTATAATTCAAGTTACACTATTCAGAGGCCTGTAGAACCCTTTTTGCTTATCGGATTTTTGTGAAACTTGGAATATATGCTATATGGACTATGGGAAAAAGATTTCTGCAATAAAAATAGTGCAAATTTTGACCACCAGGTGTCTTGTATCGAATATTCCTATTGAAAATCCGTATAACCTCTGTATAAACTTGCAGTCATAGCCAGAGAATTATTCAGCGCGAGTTCGTTATAGAATATCATTCCTGTTTTACAGGAAGAACAATGTTTTCAAACCACTATCTTTATGCAAGATGGAGCAACTCCTCACATTGGACGCCAAGTCAAAGCACTGTTTAGTGCTAACTTTGGCAATAATCGTGATTATCCAGATATTTTTTGGAAGCATGGCCTTCTTGCTCTCCCGACTTAAATCCCTGTGATTTCTGGTTGTGGAAATTTCTTAAAGACAATGATTGTAGAGGAGAAATTAGGGCTTTATCTTATTTGAAAGCTAGCATTATACGCTATGTGGCTGAAATCTCTCGTGAGTTGTTTCGCACTACCATTGAAAACGCTATAATGCGCTTGCAACACGTTATTGATGTCAATGGAGCACGTATTGAGCATATTCTGTAATTAACGATTCTAACATATTTTTTGTTCTTCTTTGGGCACCACATTTCCTCCTATTGGTCAAAATTTGAACTATTTTTTTATTGCATAAACCTTTTCCCCATGATCCATATAGCATATATTCCAAGTTTCATCAAAATTCGATAAGCAGAACGGATTCTACAGGCCTCTGAATAGTGTAATTTTAACTATAACCACCCGGTATTTACTCATAATCAATACATAGATTTACGAAATTAATTACAATTAGCTAAAGGCTTATAGACGGTAATGAATGATTTGAATGTGCATTTAAAATTGTATTTGCTACACATTTTATTAAAATTTATCATTACTTTTATTAGTATTTATATATTTGCTATTTATTTATTATGCGTTTTGATATTATAGAGCATGGATGGTGAACCTTTATGGATCAACGTGCCATTTTTTTTAAAGAAAGGTATTTAATGAGATACAGGCGTGTCGTCAGATAATTTTGACTTGTGATTATTGGGAAATAATAAAACTAAATACTAAAAACTCAAAGCTCTATTTACTACGAAAAAATACCGTTTGCCCTGTATAGTTATAAATGTTTTAGTTATATGTGTAATTCAAATTAAAGTAACATTAGTGTAACTTCTGTTGCAGATTGTGTGTGGATGACAAATATCTTATAATAGGATTGTAAATGTTACTTTTTGTAGAATACATGCTTAATTTTAGTCGTCTGCAAAACGGTTTCTAAGTAATTATTTATTTTTGCTGTGGTTCACTTTTTTTGACAAGATGATTTGTGATTTGTTTCAAAATACCGTTTTACAGACGATGCTCTGCATACCATTCTTCCAGAACATAAAACACACACCGCTTTGTCACCTTTACTAAAAATGCCATGTTTCTAGGTTCACCAAATTTAAAATTCTCTGTTATACTTACTATCTTGCACTTTTTGTTCTTTTCCTGAACTAGCCATGTTAAATAACAGTTAAAAATCGTAAATATAACACAGAAAAGCTTTAAAATACAGTTGTGTCACTGAAATTGACTATGCAATGCGTAAACAGACTATATCATAAGCATTTATAGTCTACAACTTAACTAAGGCAAGACGATAACAAATGAGTGTGCACGCCTTGACCGACCACTCGCTGTTTTTCGTAACACTTCGAAATTTTGAAATAAAATAAAAGCCATTTTGATCACTGGCCTGCCAAAAATATTGCGTCACGTGCCATAAATGGCACGCGTGCCACTTGTTCGACATCCCTGTTATAGAGATAATAAATAAGATATCACAAATTTTATACTTATATTTGATTATTAGTCTGGAATGAATAAAAAAGGAAGAGTTTAAATTTTGTGCAGTTCAAAAATAAATTATATATTTTATATATTTTGTATATAGTAATATTAAAATACTCTACAGTTTATAAACGGAAGATACGTTACAAGTCATGAAAATTTCTTACCTTTTTGGACGTTATTTCAAATACAAATTAAGCGATTCAGAAATAATTTCATACATTCATTGCTTTTTGATTCTTTGGTAATAACATGTCAGAGAGAGGAAAAATCTTCTAATTTTTCAACATGTATATGAAATTTTTAAAATTTTATTTCCTTTTTATAATTTTTTATTATAATTATCAAGGTAGCACATATATTATTACTATATTTATATATATATTAGTCTAGATAAAACACCTTTTTTAACAAAACAAGTGGATTATTAGAATTTTTTTAAAAAAATTAATATTATGAGAATTGTATCTATAAAAACCGTTCTGTTATAAAATATTTCTTTAAATAATAAAATAAATTTATGAGTATTACTTCTGACTATTTAATTTTAAAAAGAGAGAGAGAGAGAGAAAAAATTTTAAATTTTATTATATAAATTTTAAATTTAAACATAATATCTTCTTAGACACTCTCGAAAATATAACTACTGTATTTTAAGTAATTAATGTATAATTTTTTAATTCATATAGTTTAAATGTTTATATTAAATATTTAAATATCAAAATGATATTTTCTTAGAAACTCTCAAAATTATAGCTACTACATTATAAAAATAGCTGCAACATAGAAATACGAAATAAATTTAAACAACATAAGCATAGTTTTCCTTAGATTATGTTGTAATTTATTTAAAATATGTATAGAAAAATATTTTTAAAAAGACAAATATTTAAGATTTTTTTTCAGGAGTTTTTTTTATTACATATATTTTCAGATTTTTTTAAAAAAATTAATTACTTTCGTATTTTTTGTTTGTTTGTTTTTGTTTATTTGCTACATGAAAACTTGAAGATTGAAGCATGTATAAAAGATATCTTTGCAGTATTTCAAGAAATTTTAGGATAGGAATGATAATACTATTAATATTATTAAGAAATGCATTAAAATTTTAATTATGTTACACATCTGATTATTTTAATGTAATCTTTTTTTCAGATAAAACTAAAAGAAGTAACATTACAATGAAATGAATTAGAGTTTTTTGAAGTAACAGTTGCATTCTAATAGTTATAGATATTCAGTTAATTTATATTAAATCTTAAAAGACAAGAACATTGAATTCTACAAATAATTCTAATGATTTTTTAATTGATCATGTATGAAAAATTAATTTAAAATCACTTTCATATTTTTCAGATGTATCATTTAGATTATTGATTAATGGAATAAAAACAATTGAAAGTATAAATGCTGATTGCATTTTTAAGCCTACTAAAATACAAAATATTTTAATAATAATTAATGTGAATAATCATATTGTATTAGCGAGTTTGAAATTCTTTATGACGAAATTCACTTATTTACTCGTAGTTATAAGTTAGCATATATATATATATATATAATACAACCGAAAACTAATGACTGGTCTTTTTACGATTAAAGCTTGAAAATAAGCTTTTAATTGTTTCACTCTGTTTTTATAGTCCTTTATAAGAGTAAGTATCCTGAAATATTTCATTTCATATTTATAGGTTTTCGTTGAAGTCATGTGCTTGGGAGGAATGAAAGAACTACTTTTCAAATCTGCAAAAACCTGTTCCTGTTACCACTGCAAAAAGGAATGAGACTCTAAAGCACTTTTGGAATTATTACGATGGATTCTGAATTTTTATTGATTGCCATTTGCTTAGAATATTCTGAATGTATTTGAAATGTGTGACACACATGGAATGTGCCAAATAAAACATTTTATCCATTATGCTTGCATCTTTTCTCTTATGAAATATGTATTGTATTGACCTTTCTTTAAAGTAACTTTATTTGCATTGGTATTTGAGGGCTTAGAAATGGAAAACCTCTTGTACGTTGTTAATAATTTACCGAGATTTAACTTTACAGCAGTGCTTCTAAAACTTTCAACATTTGCCACCCAATTCTAAATCAGAATTTTCATCGCACTTCCCCTCTCATACAATAATTATGTATTGAATGCAGTAGTAATGTACTTTGATGCTAAAAAGCTACAATAAGACCCTAATTATAAACCGTACAAAATACAAAATTATTAAATTTTGTTCTTTTAAGTAATAGATGTTTGAAATATGTAGTTACCTTTGAGTAATACGATAAGTATTATATATTATACTTTTCCGATGTAATTTTAAAATTGGAATAGATTAAAAAAATAATTTTAAACTAAATTAAGTATTTATTTCCTCAGTCATCCTTTTCTATAAGCATAAATGTCAATAGAAAAATGGTCTAGTCTCTGTTGCTATCTATCTTATATCCTTCACAACTGGCCTTCTCACGGACTACTGTGCAACCGTCTGAGTAACCTATCGGAAGTCTGTACAATCATCTTCCTTTGAAAAATTTTGCTGTGCAAGATAAGTCCATGGGAGAGTCACTAGTAATTATCAAACTTGTTCTTAATTTAGTATCAATAAATTAAGTATCTCATACATTGGGAAGAAATGATACATTTATAAGTATATAAGTCGGATAAACGTGTATTTTATTTTATATTGTGTCAGAAGTTTTTGTCAGTTTGAGAAACGCTGCTTTACATCCCTACCAGACCGTTTGAATCATACGGGGCCTTTCATATGAATCAACATGTGCAACTCACAACAGAAAGAAGAGACATTGGGGAGCTAACTTGAATATAAATCGTCTGGTACCCTTCACACGTGGTCAACTGACACTTTCTGCTGTGCCACACCCTGAAGCACTCGAAAACCACGTTTTCCTCCTCACTAGTTGACTCAACTAAAAGGATATTGTGGAAGCTACGCTCTTTAAACGTAGTTACTTATGTATTAAAAAGGGAGAAAGCTTTTTATTGTTTCTTCAGACTCAATTATTTTACCAAGAAGTATGGTACACCCTTTTACCTTACGCACTCATTTTCCAGTCAACTTTCGGAGTCCTCTTTTTACTAGAAAAATGTTTACTACTAAAAGTTGATAGGTAAAAAGTTGCTTCGAATGAAACCGGTCTAACTGTCGGCTGCCCTTAGGATTTCTCCCACGCTGGGCTCAAGTACACAGTTAAACCCTTAACGCAGTGCTTCTCAAACTTTCAATACTTGTGACCCAATATTCAATCATAATTTTCCTCGCGCCCCCTTCCATACAATAACAATGTATTAAATTCAATAATACTATACTTGGATGCTAAACCTACAATGCGACTGTAACCTCAAGTGCGTATATAAACGACTCGCTCAGCCTGCACGTTATTTGCCCCAGACGTATATATACGTCTTTCCAAAGTACGATCTTTTCTGTGAACTGCTATCCATAAAAAATTATTCCAATTATTTGGAATGCAATAAAATGATCTTGATAATGCTTGTAAAGGATTTACTTATTTCGATTATAAAACTGAGTATGTAGAAACTTATTTTTACTTAGAATGTAGCAAGCAATGATTTGTGCTCATTAACTCCTTTTCTATCTCATCCCCCAACCACCACATACGCTCGCCACGTGTTATCCAGTGGCATTGGGGAGTGAATCACATAATTTTTTATCGGCATTTTAGAGACTAATCATAAACCGTCCAAATTTTTAAGATAAATGTCAATGTTTGCATATAATTTTATATATGACAAGCCCATGGGGTTACTGGTAACTATTAAATTTGTTCTTAACTTATTATTGTTATAAATAAGGCACAAAATGCATTGAGCAGTAATATATTTATAAGTGTATTGTATCAGGGTAAGAATGTAATTTATTTTTATTATGTCAGAATTTTTATTTGTTTACTTTCAGTAAATTAATAATTTTTTAAAAATAACCTTTTGTTTTCGACTTTCCAATATTCTCGTGCCCCCTTCATAGGGTTATCACATCCCCAAGGGGGGCGCCCCACAGTTTGAGAAACACTGCATTAACTGGTTTGCTCCTACACCGTGCGGTTTACCGAAAGCTAACCCTAACCAGTTTGCCAGTAAGCTGTACGGGTACTGATATTTTCTTTTTTCTATCTTTGATTTGCACATATTCTGAATTTTTATAATGAGATTATTTGAGCTAGTGTTTTTAAGAGATGCGATATGTCTATGGTACTGAAATACTTCTCATCTGGAATTTTCTTCATGATGAAAGAGGGAATTTTTCATTGAAGGCATGTAGATTCTTGAAAATATTCGATTAAGAACAGAAATTAGCAAGGCAATTTTTTTTTTGTTATTTGAGAAGAGATGAAAATGAAAAGACGATCCAAAAAAGCCAATATTACATATCTGTCTCCATTGCAATGTAAGACTTCGTATAACATTATGCTTCAAATCATGTGTGCTTATATATATGTGCACACACACACAAAATTCTAACCCATTTGAAAAAGCACTCCGAGCATGACATTTTTTTTTTATTTTGTAAGTATGAGAGATATTTTTTTTTAAGATACACATGAAACATTCTTCTTCATAGCAAGCAGAGTGTATTTATAGAAAAAACAAACATTAAGGGGTTTCCGTATTCCACGATTACAAAATAAGAAATAGAGTGAAAACTTTAAAATTGAAAATTAAAATAAAATTCTTCCATTTTCTCATTCCTTTAAGCACGATGCTTAGTTACATACAATAAAAAATGTGCCTTTTTTGGAACATTTTGGGCAAAAAAAAAAAAAAAAAATTGACCGCTTAAGGGATTAATAATTAATTGCACCCACGGGTACCATTTATCAATTACAATTTTTATAGCAATAAAAGATACAGCCTATAGATTTAACTATATTTAAGACTTAACCAGTGAGACTGATAATTCATTATATGTGTAATATTTAAGGATTTTAAAAGTATAAGCAGAATTAAATTTTAAAGAATGATTTTTTACCAATTTAAAAGTTTACTTCTACATTTCTAGTAGCTTTAAATCTTCTAAAATAAGTAACTTTTTGATATATTGGCTTATATCTATAGTTTCTGATATTTTTTTTTTACTTTAATCGATCTCTGCTAGAGAATATTACATGCTTTACTGCTTTTGAATCGAACTTGATTCGGAATCAAATTATGTTTAAGGAATAATTTTTGGTGCGTGAGAATGGAGATAAAAAAGAGCTGAGCTTTTAAATTTTAATGGTTTTTATAAGAAAATTTGTAAATTTTGTGTGCATAGTTCTATTTTTTTTTATTTGAAGATTCTATGCTTAAAATAACTGCTTATAATTAAAGCCTTTTATATAAATACTCAGAAGGCATTGAAGTAGAATATATTTGCTAATTAAATTGAAATGGTATTCAATCAATCGTGTTCTTTAAAGAAGTCTATTACGTGTAAAAAACAACCCTTCCAAATATCTTAGTTTTTTTGGAAAAGAATAAGTATTCCCTGAATTTTAACCCTTTATCTACCGCATCATGATTTACTGCAGTATTTTTTTTTTTAATCTCTACATTGAAAATCAAGGGACATACATAAACAAAATACTCAACTTTGGGAAATTTAATCTTTTTGAGCTAATTAATTAATTAAAGATATTCAACTGTAAAATTAATCGCATACACTTAAAATAAATAGTCAAATCTTTTTCTAAGGTCTTCTTTAAGATATCCGACTATGTTCGGAATCGTGATTTTGCAAAAGCGTATAAATGGATAATATTTATGATATTTAGTGTCACTTAGATTAGAAAATGAATATAAAATTGTTTTAAGAATAGTATTACAATAAAAAATTATTTAAGTATAATATTTTGACAAAAAACAAACATAGAATGACCCATTTTCATAATATTCTTCTGTTGCGAAAAATGACTCTATTATAATAATATTTTGCCTGTCTATAGCTTAGACATCTCTACAGAGGCTCAACTAGAATTTTTGAAATATATAACTTAAAAGTGGGTTTATCCATGTTTTACGACAACAGAGGGGAGAAATTTTAAGAAAAAAAACGCCGATAATTATATTTCAATTAATGCAACTCTGAAAATAATGTGAATTTTTCAAAAATCATAGTTGAGCCTCTGTACAGAGGTCTGAGCTATATACAGGCAAAATATTATTATAATAGAAGCATTTTTCACAAAATGAGAACATTTTGAAAAAAGGTTATTCTAAGTTCATTTTTTGCCGAAATATTGCATTAAAAAAATTTTGGTTCTCAAAATGTCCTTAAAACCATTTTATACATATATTCTAATCTAAGTGACACTAAATCTCAAGAAAATTATCCATTTATGCACCTTTTTAAAATCACGGTTCCAAACGTAGTCATAAACATAAAAAAGTGAGACACTTAAATTTTGACATTAACTATTTTTTCGGGACAAAAATGATAATTTTCGCAATCCGCTGAAAATGCCGTCAGCTGAAAACGCAATTTCTGCAATGAAACTATTCGCCTTCCCAACTAAAATAATCTTCACAGAACCCATGCTGCCATATATCTTGGAAGAGTGAATTTAAAATTATATTCCTGTTAAGTATCGTCAGAATATTCGTAAAGATGGTTATTCTGTGCAATTTTAAAATGAGTGAGTGTTACTTATAAGTACCGTCGGTAGATAAAGGGTTAAGTAACAAAATTCTCTTAAATAAATTTTTATCCATTATGTAACAGTAAAAGAAAAAAATTTCAATTTTTGAATTATATACATTACCATAATCCATTTAATTTCTTCTTGCTTATCAAATATTCTTAACCATATTAGTTCTAGTAAACACGTAATGTTATTATTGCTATGAGAAGAAAAAAGTAAAGTAAATTATTAATGCAAAAATTGATTTCTCCACTTAAAATTTAAAAATCAAATGCTGAATTTAATTTTTAATTAATATTTTTTACTTAGTTGTTGTTATAAAGTGTGGTAAATGAAATATTTTTGTCGAATTTGTGTTCTTCATAAAAATGTCTGAAGAATTTTGACAAAAAAATTGAGAAACTATTTCTTTCTCTTTTTTTTAGTAACTAAGTGAGCTAGACTTAGTGATCCAATTAGTAAACTGTGTATATTCTTGAAGACAAAGGCTTAGATATTTAAGTTTTTTATATTTAATAAAATAAAAAATTCTTTCTTACATTCTGACAAAAAAAAATCACCGTTTACATGATTTTGAATTTTTTTTCGTGTAACATACTCTATCTCTCACACACACAATTAAATTTTATTTTTCCTTTTGCAGTATATGATATTATCAGTAATCTAACGTAAAATTTTTATATCATAAATATAATAATTTTCCCAGTAGTTGAGTGGTAGCATATCGCGCTTCCACACCACAGGTCCGGGTTCTTTTTCCGGGCTGAACAAGGTCGACTCAGCCTTTCATCCCTACTGCAGTGGGTCGATAAATGAGTACCAAGCTTTCTTAGGGACTTAAACACTGGAGGACTTGCTTCAGATTGACCATCTGATCGGGACATTTGCTCATGCATCTCAGCGTCCAATGATCACGTATACTAGGATGGGCACAGTAGACCCTGCCCCTCATGGGCTGTTGCACCACTTAGTTTGAGTAATAATAATTTTATTATATCACAAATATAATATTTCATGTTTAATCAGTGAAATGCAGCTTTTATAAGTATGAACTTAAAACCATTAACATAAAAGTAGGTTTGATTTCAATGACGAATACATATGATAATTATAAATATTAGTAATTGTTAAAAAGTCTGAAAAATTAAATAAATTTTAGCACTTTAAAATTACAAATGATTTCAACTTCTCTTTTTCTTAGAACATGATTTTATTTTAATATTTTAATTCATCGATGTTAAATTTTTTCATTTAACGATAGAATTTATTTTAGAGCTTGTACAAATTTTTCAATGTTTGTTATTGTAAAATATATAATGAACAAAACAAGTACTTAATTGATGTTCGTTCGAAATAGTTCTATTCACTCTTTTAGTCTCCAAAAAACAGTGATTTGTTTACTCTTTCAGGCTTTAATCCTAACAACTTAAGATTAATGTTCGACTTTCGACAGCGGAGACTTTCTGACGTCTGACTAGAAACACATCCGAAGTCATTTCTCTCAATCCAAGAAAGACTTGTTATTTGTTTTCTAGTCCTGATGCATTCCTTGTGTTAAAATCAAAGGAAACCTTTCTTTTTAAATGCAGTATTACGGCAAGAATTCCATTTCTTCAATCTTTTTGAAATTTACTTAAATACCAACAATATAAATTTTTCCCCGTTATATGTATATAATTGTTTTTCTCACAAGGAGAGGGCACGAGTAAGGAAATTCATTTCGGGTCGAGACTTGGTGTAATAGTAGTACTCCTTTAGGGTGTTCAACTCTTAATGTAATTCCGTCGAATGGCCAGTCAATTCGGAGAAAACAGCTTTCGAAATTCATGCTTAGCTTTTATACAATTAAGTTTCAATTTTTTTTTCACCGGCCCAGTGGCTCGATTGGCAAATCGTCTGCCTTCAATGCGGGTGGATCCGAGTTCGAATCACACGAAAATCTTTTTTTCTTTCAATAACTTTCATTATTTTTTAAAATTACATAAATTTATTTATGAAAGGTTTATTAAATATTGAATGATATTTATGTAATTATTTTGTATTTTATAAAGTAAAAAATAAATAAATTTATTATTTAAAATTAATTATTAATTAAATTTATTATGAATTAAAATTACTTAAAATTATTAAAAATTAAAATTACTTAAAATTACTAAAAATTAAAATTACTTAAAATTATTAAAACTTAAATTTACTCAAAATTGATTATTAATTGAAATTACTTAAAATTATTATTAATTTAATTATTAAGTTAATTATTGTAATTAAAATTATTTAAAAGTACTATTAATTAAAGTTATTAAAAATATTTTTAATTAAAATTAATTATTCATTTTAATTATTTAAAATTAATATTAACTAAAAATAATTAATTAATACTAATTTAAAATGTTTCATTTATATTAATTAAAAATAATTAATTAATACTAATTTGAAATATTTCATTTATATTAATTAAAAATAATTATTTCTTATTTATTAAAAATATTTAAAATTATTTAAATACATTTATTAAAATTATTTAAATATTTTTTTTAAATTAAATAAATTTATTTAAAAAGGACTTATTAAGTATTTCATATAATTATAAAATAATTGATTCAATAATAATATATTTTATAAATTATTTTATATTATATATATAATATTTCATTTATAGTATATTATATTTCATAATATAAAACTATTTGTAAATAATTTTTATGCAAAATATCATTTAATATTTATTATATATTTTATTATAAATATTATTTTTTTATATAAAAATATATTTATTAAACATTATATAAATATTTATCTAATTACAATAATTTTTTTACTTTATAAAATGTAAAATAATTATGTAGCATATCATTCAATATTTAATAAACCTTTCATAAATAAATTTATATAATTTTAAAAAATAATTAAAGGAATTGAAAGAAAAAAAACTTTTTTTGCATGATTCGAACTCGGATCCACCCGCATTGAAGGCAGACGATTTGCCAATCGAGCCACTGGGCCGGTGAAAAAAAAATTGAAACTTAATTGTTTAAACGATGAGCATGAATTTCGAACGCTGTTTTCTCCGAATTGACTGGCCATTCGACGTAATTACATTAAGGGTTGAACACCTTAAAGGAGTACTACTATTATACCAAGTCTCGACCCGAAATGAATTTCCTTAGTCGTGCCCTCCCCTTGTCAGACAAAAATATATTTAAAATGAAATACTTATACAAGAGTTCCAATGAAACTTGTGAGACAGGAACAAGGGATTTAGGATTTGCCACCTATGAAGAAAAAACTAAATTCATGGCAATAACAAACAGAATCTGAAACCTACAACTTCTGAAAGTTAATGAATATAAGATTGAACGAGTACATCAATTAGAATACTTAGGCACAATTACAAATAATAGTAATGGCGCAAAATTTGAAATAAAAAATTGAATCAAGATGGCTAACAGATGGTATCACGGATTGCGAAACCAGTTTAACCCTTTATCTACCGCATTATGATTTACTGCAGTTTTTTTCATGTAATATTTTTTTTTGAATCACTGCATGAAAAATTAAGGGATATACATAAACAAAATACTCTACTTTGGGAAATTTAATCCGCTAGAACTAATTAATTAATTAAAGATATTCAACTGTAAAGTCAATTATATACACTGTTCACTTAAAATAAATAGTCTAATCGTTTTCTAAGGTATTCATTAACATACAAAAAAAAAAAAATAAGACACTTAAATTTTGATATTAACTATTTTTTCAGGACACAAAATGATAATCTTCACAATCCACTGAAAACGCCGTCAACTGAGAACGGAATTTCTGCTATAAAATTATTCGTCCACCCCGCTAAAATACTCATCATAGAACCCGCGCTTCTATATATCTGGAAAGAGTAGATTCAAAGAATATTCCTGCTAAGTATAGTCAGAATATTCGTAAAAATAGTTATTCTATGTAATTTTAAAGTGAGTGGTACTTATATTGATTGATTGATTGAATATTAACGTCGCACTGTTGAGCTACACGAGGGCTTTTGGCGACGGACCACGTAATTTTGAACCATGGTCAAGTGACATGGATGACACCTGAGCTGGTACCCCCTCTCCTAACTACCACACCACACCAACGGCAGGACGTTTCAGCTCTCGACAGAATTAACGTGCATCGCTGCCCTACACGGTGGGTCTTTAGTGGTACTGGGCTCGAACTCGTGACAAAGCAAGCCACGATCCGATACATATATCACTCGGCTACCGCGGCCGAGTGGTACTTATAAGTACCGTCGGTAGATAAAGGGTTAAGACTAAAGAAATAAGTAGCCAAACAAAAATACAGTCATAGAAGACTCTAATAAGCCCAATTATTTTGTATAGCTGTGAATACTGGACAATTAACAAAGAAGACGAATAGAAACTGGTGACTTTCGAGAGAAAAATTTTAAGAAAATTTTTTGTTGCAGTTGGAGAAAACGGAGTCTGAGGAATACGATACAAACTTGAGCTTCAATCGTAATACAGGTAACCCAACATAGTGAAAGTAATCGTTTCCGAAATAAAATGGCTGTGATATGTATTTCGATGTAGCGATGAAAGTCCCGCTAAAAAAAAATAGTTTTCCAAATTGCAGAAGAAAAAAGGAAGAGAGGAAGTTCAAGGACAAGGTGGATGGATAAAGTCGAAAAGTGGTTGAAGGACATGGAAAATAACCGATAGAAGAATGTAGCCTCGAATAGATCAAAATGGTAAACTGATTGAGATAGCCTTGGCCTGTAACAGGCTTGGAGAGAAGAGGAGGCGAAATAGATAATACGAATTAAGATATCCGACTACCCTAAAAATAGGATTTTTTTGATAGATCGACAAATTTTTTTTATGATTTTATTTTATGGGCCATCTTATTAGCTTTATAAAAATACCAAGTTTTTTGTTTTCCATTCTCTAGAACAAAAATTACAAATGTTTTAGTAAAAGCAGATACCATAACTTTACATAAGATGTCAAAATTTAAAATGAGTTTCACTCGAAATACGTTTTTTTTTTTTTGGAAAAACTTAAACGGGGAAAGTAATTTCTCAAAATGTTTTTAAAATAATTTGCTGAAATGTTTTGTGTATGTTCTGTATAACAGTAGAATTATCTTAATTTTCAGATTTATCAATCACTGTTTTTTATTACAAAATTTACAGTTATTTATATGAATATAGCCACTGTTTTTTTGAGCAATTTAATATAATCACCAAGATAAAAGGCTCTAGTTTTAGTAAAAATTAAAATATCTCTTATTCTGAAGGTCATTTCAAGAAGGAATAGCAAAGTAATACAACAAAATTGAAAAATTGAGAATTAGTTCTTTTATTATTTGTACAAAGAGGGCCACGTTTACGCAATTTTTTTGTTAATTTTTACCCATTTTAATAGTAATAATTTATTTTTTTCTTCTTAATTTTAGCCTTTTTTTCTTAAAATGTACTATAAATAAATATAAAAATCACAAAAAAATCTCCATATCTCCATTTTTTTAAAAGAAAGTTGTCGCAAGTTGTCGAATACCTTAGTAAAAGCTATAGGTCATCTAAGTAAAAAGCCTTTTATTCCTTCATGCAATAATTTATAGACCAATTATAGACAGCCATCGTTAGCGTTAGTGTGTGAGCAGCTGAAAGAAGAGACATTTCTAAAACATAACAACATTTTTATTCCTAATAATTTAAAATATAATAAAGCTGCAAATAGCTAATGGGAGGGAGTTAACCCTAATCAATAATAATACCAAATGAAATTCACCTTACCAAGCATATTTGAAGAAATGTAAATGCCTGTCTAATTTCCCTGGACTCTGGTAACAAGGATCCAAGCACTATTTCCAGATATGTTGAAAATGCATAATGCAATCATCCTAGATATAATTCCACACAACTAGCATCAATATAACTTACTTTTATTTCCCTCCTCAATTGATTTAACTAAAATAACTTCTGTAGTCTATTTTGTTCTCTCATAAAATGCACAGTGTCTCAGGATTTTGGGGACAAACTTTATGAGGAAGAATTAGACACCACACAAGGATTCAGATTTGCATAGCAACCCATGATCGGAAACGTCTTTATTCAGTGCTAGTTGGCGTTGCTTACAAGAGCATTGAAGGAAACAGACCTACATTATCGCAGTCATTTGAGCTGTGATCACCCACGGAGGAGTATGAAACGTTTTACGAACTCTGAGCTGGCAGATACGAACCTGATTTATGGATTCGCAGAAGGAAATGTACGAGCAAGAGAAAAATACTTTCGGGAAAGGTACCCATGGAGAGATGCACTGGACCACTGGATATTTATTAATTTGTATCACAATTTGCGTGAATATGGATCATTACGAGGTAATAGGCATAGCGAGGGTGGTTTACGAATGATTCAAAACCTCCCAGCATGAAACAAAATGTGTTGTTCGGAGGAATCTTAGGACCAGACTACGTCGTGATTTGCAACGTGAAAGCTTACATCTATCAAAGCACATGCAATATCTTTGACCAATAAATATTTCAAGTGATCTCACCTTTGTATCTCTTCGTTTCTTGTGCCTGTCATACTATTTTCCCACGACCTCTCCGACCATGGATTGCTAAGCAAATCTGAATCATTGTGATGTTCTCTACCTCTCCTTGAAGTTTGTTCCAATGATCCTGGGACACCTTGCACATTATTGTTACGGAATTTAATTAAATACGATGCTTCATATGGGGGATTTTGAATACTAGTATACAACCATAATGCGGGATAAACTTTAAGGTACCCGACTACGTTCGGAACCGTGATTTTGCAAAAGCGTATGAATAGATAATATTTATGATATTTTGTGTCACTTAGCTTAAAAAATGTATATAAAATTGTTTTAAGAATAGTATTATAATAAAAAATTATTTAAGTACAATATTTTGACAAAAAATGAACATAGATTGACCCATTTTCAAAATATTCTCCTTTTGCGAAAAATGCTTCTATTATAATAATATTTTGCCTGTATATAGCTCAGACCTCTGTACAGAGGCTCAACTAGAATTTTTAAAATATATAACTTAGAGGTCGGTTTATCCATGTTTTACGACAACAGAGAGGAGAAATTTTAAGAAAAAAACGCCGATAATTATTTCAATTCGTTGTAACTCTGAAAATAATTTGAATTTTTCAAAATTCATAATAGAGCCTCTGTACAGAGGTTTGAGCTATATACAGGCAAAATATTATTATAATAGAAGCATTTTTTACAAAAGGAGAGTATTTCGAAAAAAGGTTTTTCTAAGTTAATTTTTTTGCAGAAATATTCTATTTAAATAAATATTTTTTGTTAAAATGTCCTTAAAGCCATTTTATACATGTATTCTAATCTAAGTGACACTAAATATCACGAAAACTATCCATTTATGCACTTTTTTATGATCACGGTTCCGAACGTAGTTGGATACCTTAATTAAACTCTTAATCACCTGCATGATATTGCCAACACATGTATGAATTAGGAGAGAAAAACATATACTTAATACGCAAAATTTTGCTAGGAATTTCGTTTATATTAATTGAACTATATATAATACTATAGTTACAGAATTTTCAAACTGTTCGATTTTCTGCCGAAAGGATGTTGTAGCTAGAAAGTTCGCTCGAATGCTATAAAGAATTACTTTTTTTCAAAAATATTAAATAAATAAGAGTGAGCTTGGTGACAGATTTAGCAACGAATTTGGTAGCCAAATTTGGGGACAAAAATAGATGCCTCTACAAAATTCAAGAAAAAATATAAAAAGTTTCTTCTTAGCATATGCAAGTCTTATGCAGAGAAGGGACATTACAGTCGAAACTTTGCCAGCAACTTTACATTTTGAATTTGGGAGTTTGTATGTTTTATACTAAATTCTGATTGCGATTATAGTACACTCAGTATTTTTGTTTTTAAACCTGGCCTCCTTTAGATTTATAGTGTGATATTTGTTACACGTTTAAAGAAAAGTTTTTGCGAACTAGATAATAAATCAATACAATTGTTTACTTTTGCTGATGACATTGATGTTATTGCTTGAACACCCACCGCACAAAGCTAAGCCTTTATATTTTTAGAGAAAGATACCCTTAGGATGGGACTGAGAAACAATGAGAACAAGACCAAATGCATGTCTTGCACTAAATCATATTTTAACAATTCCCACTTTAAAATTGAAGAGTATAATTTTGAAGTTGATGACAGCTTCACTTATTTAGGTTCTGAAATTAACAATAGGAACGATTGCATTACTAAAATCCATAAGAGAATTACAATGGCTAATAAAAGTATTTATGCAATGCTTCTCAAACTTTTCATAATTGCGACCCAATTTTCAGTCATAACTTTCATCGCGCCCCCTTCCTACAACCACTATGTATTGAATGCAATAATAATGTGCTTCGACGCAAAAGCTACAATGCTGCTATAATTATAAACTGCAAAAATTATCAAGATTTGTATTACATTTTGTATACGACAAACCCATGGAAGTCACTAGTAATTACTAATCTTGTTTTTAGTTTAGTATTGATAAATTAATTATCAAGTACTTTTTGTGCCGTACTGATACATTTATAAGTATCCTATATCAGTGTGAACATATATTTTATTTTTTATCATGTCCAAAAGTATTTTGTTTTGCTTCCTTTCAGTTAATTGATAATTATTTTAAATCATTTATTTTGGACTTTCAGATATGTTCGCGTGCCCCACGTCAAGTTAACATGCCCCCCCAGGGGGAATTCCCCACAGTTTGAGAAACGCTGTCGTAATGGAATACGAAAATGTAGGAAATAGAATTTAATCAAAAGATAATCAAAGGTTATATTGTATAAAAGTCTTTTAAGATCAGTATTAACTTATACATGTGAAACTTGGTCTACGTCTGGAGCAGATGAGAGCATGCTAAGTATCTACGCGAAAGGAAGATTTTAAGATTTACTACTGGAGGAATTCAAGAAAATGGAACGTGGCGAAAAAGATTAAATTTGGATCTCTAACACTCACATAAAGAATTTGACATTGTTAACTTTATCAAAATATCCATAATTAAATAGACAGACCACGTTGTCAGATTGGACGAAGACAGTTCCACTAAAAGAGTCTTCAATGTCCATCCAATAGGGGCACGGAAAAAACGTAGGACAGACCTAAGTTGGATTGATGGCCAAGAAAAAGGTCTTATAGTTTTGAAAACTAAAAATTGGAGAACACTAGCAGGAAGAAGGTTGGGACGGAAAAGTTTTCTTGAGAAGGATAAGGCTCGCCCTCGGCTGTTGAGCCACTGAGGAAGAAAGGCAGATAATTCTACGATTTATTTCAAAGAATCTGCCTATTAATTGGTTGGAACGTTCTTACGTTAGAATCTAACTAGTAACAATATTTAATATTTTAATACATTAATAAATTACTGCATTATATTTACAAGGGAAAGGCTCTCTCGATATAATTGCCTAATTTTTTTAATAATTATATTTTGCTAATGTATGCGAATTACACTAATTCCAAAAAATAAGGAATTATGGATTTTACTTAATCGGCATCTGAGTTCGGGAACAAAAAAGCTAGGAATCCTTAAGATAGATAGAAAAATGTTCGATATAAATATTGCATATTCGTAATAGGGATTTGAGCGGAGAGTAGTATGTTTTATTCTGCATTTAAAATTTAATTCTGCATTTGAAATTTACTAAAAATCCATTTTGTATCAAAGTAAAAAAATCTGCATTGAATGCTTCAAATACTATGAATAGCAAGCATATTTCGTATCTAATTTCATCTATAAAAAGACTATCTTTATTATTTAACTTGAAAATGAAAATTACCTTTATTTAAGGTATCCACCACTTGTGACAACTGTTTTTTTAAAAAAATGGAAATATGGGGATATTTTGTGATTTTTAGATTTATTTAGTATATTTTAAGGAAAAAACTCCTAAAATTGAAAACATAATTTTTTTTATTATAATTAAAATGGGAAAAAACTGGTGAAAATGTACAAAAAATTACATAAACGGCGCCCGCTCTGTGCAAAAATTTTATGAACGAATTCTCAATTTTTCAATTTTGATGTATATATATATATATATCTATATATATATTATTTTGCTATTCCCTTTTTAAATTACCTTCAGGATGAGAAATATTTTAATTTTTATAAAAACTAGAGTACCTTATCTTAGTGATTATATGAAATTGCTTAAAAAAACAGTGATTATATTCACATAAAGAACTGTAAATTTTGTAGTAAGACAGTGATTGATAAATATGAAGGTTAAAACACTTTTACTGTTATACAGAACATACGCAAGAAATTTCAGCAAATTATTTTCAAAACTTTTTGAACAATCGCTGTCCCCATTTGAGCTTTTCGAATAAAACACATTTCGAGTAAAACGCATTTTAAAGTTTGACATCTTATGTAAAGTTATGGCATCTGATTTTACTAAAACATTTGTAGTGTTTATTCTAGAGAACGGAAAATAAAAAAGAACGTAGTATTTTTATAAAGCTAACAAGATGACCTATAAAATAAAATCATAAAAAAATGTCAATTTTTTCATGATTTTAGGGTAGTCGGATACCTTAACGAAACGATTTGAAGTTAGAATGTTTAAAATGAGTCAAGTCTGAGTATTATTCATTAAGAAGACAAATAAACTTCAGAAAATCTGACAGGAACAAATTTCTTGGACGAGAACAGGAGAAATTCAGCAGAAATCACGCATTAATATTTCGTGAGGGAATAATATATTTTTCTAAGTGGTTTTTCTTGAAAATGCAGTTACATCTAAAGATAAAAGAAACAGAATTCAGAAATGCGTGGACGCCATTTTGAATTTTTTATGGCATGCTTGAGTGCAAATCTGATACTAAGACTTAGGAATACTTGCTCAAAAACACTTGGGAATGAAAATGAACTGAAACGTTCTAAAAGGACAGAAAGTACCTTAACTCATGGTATTATACATTTTATATATCAAGGTCGTGAAAGTTTAATGGAACATTTGGAATCAAGGAATTTGTAGGGAGACGACTAAACAAATTGAAAAAAAAATGTATAGAGTACATACGGACTTTCTTAATAAATGAGTTTCAAAAATAAATTCCAAGCAAGAATGACTTAACACTGATTTAAGGTTGTTTTCGCTATATGTAAGACAGAGAGAGTGTAAACTTAAGGTGGAGCCCATTTTCGGACAGAAAAAAAATGCCTCAATTTTTATAAAAATGTGTGACATCGTAACTCATTCATTTGTTTATAATATAGTGTTTTAAAATTTCAAAATATTTAATAAATTATTCGTTTTTCCATTTAGTATGTAAGGGGAATGCTCATTTGCATTACGGTATAGGAGAAAAAATGCGAAACACATTTTATAAAAGAAAAAATGTATCAACTCGGATAAAAAAAGAGTAGTATGATAATATAAGGGATTTTTTACAGGATAGTGAAGCCAGGATATAGTATCAATGTTTCAATACTTTTTTATCTCAAAAAGTATTCCGAATTCGGCTCCTGTTCTTTAGCATTAGCCGAAGACAGCCTTAAGGATTTCCAAGATGTCTGCTACGATTTGATCTACTACAGAAGTGCTATCAGAATAAATTTAATTGGTCTGATGTTACATCAATACTAAGCTGTTATTGATATTCGCCAAATTGAGCGAGAACATTGCAATATTGTTACCTTGATTTTTCTTGTTTAGTATAGTGGTTGCTATCGTTATATTACGTACATTAACCCTTAATCTTTATTGGATTATTTTTATTGCGGTAACCCTTATAATTCGATTTTTTTTTACAAATTTATAGCTATTTTCAAATTTAATGTTCTTTTATTACAGCTTTCATCGCTTAACTTAGTGTATTTGGACATGGATATTTCGAATACTAGTGGTGGAAAAGGAGATCGTTTTTTAAAAAGAGTACGAGGGCTCAATGTTCCTTTTTTATGAGCCAAAAGGTTTGTCGAATTCGCACTTTTGTTTTAAAAGAAATCGCTTTTTTTCACTCTTTATTAAACTTTCGCTCATTTCTCCTCTTTACTTCTAAAAGGCTTACATTTTACAACTTTTTTATTTAGGTTTTTTTCTTTTTTTTTTCCGCAATTCCTTTCCATAATTTTCCTTGTTTCTTCATGGCATTTCTCAATTGCTCTCGTGATCTATTTTTTAAAAAAAATCCTGGTATTCATATTTTTTCATGTCATTTACCACAAAAATTTAAGTGCATTTTTGTTTAATTTATATCTTTTTTGCTTCTTTTAATGTCTGCATAATTTAATTGTGTTACAGTCCTTCCAAGAATGAGCCATTATTATAAGCTAGGCCGCCATCTTTAATTGAAAACTACTAGACACCTAAATCAAAAAACTACTGGGCGATTTCATAGCCCCTCCAAATAAGCCATTGGCGCTCAGCGTGCTGGTAATAAATTAGTTTCATTTAATTACAAACATTATTGAATATTGTGTATTTTTCATTCAGTTTAATTAATTTTTTAATCATTTGAATTCGAATTGATTACTCTCAAATGAAATCAAATACACTTTAAAATTATTCATCAAGTGAAAATTACCTTAAGCCTTTTAATATAAAGGAATATATTATATATATATTATTGTTAGGAAATAAATAACTTTAGTGTAGAGTTTTTTCACTTTCTGGTTTTATTCACCTATTCGTCAATTTTTCGTAAATTAACATAATCACGCATTACGAAGGACTTAGAAGTGCGTGTCAAGAGAAGTAGTTAAGCATAAAAACGTTTGGTTTTTCGTAACTTTTTTTGTTAGTTTTAAAAACAAAATGTTAAATCACTCTTAAGCCGAGGGTATAGGAAGCAAAATGGAAGTACTGAAGAAAACAATAAGACCCAAGATTTTTAATAATCACAAGCACATATGCAATAGACATCATCATCAATGAAACATCGATGCATTATCAATGTAATATCGATAGACATCAACTCACGAACAAATCGGTGCATAACATTTGACTGTTAAAATAGATTTAGTATTAAGTTTTTTTCTAGAATCTAAACCAGAAAAACAATGCCTGATAATTACTAAATATTTCTCTCTCTAAATAAATTTCACCAAGACTACGATTCCTAATGACATTTTTAACTTCTGCCAAATTATTAATATATTCGTGATTGGTTCAAAATTATTCAGTGAAGCAACTAAGAAACAAAATGCAGATGTTATACACTGTATCGAATACTAATTTGGATGTTTATGGAACTTAATTTGAGATTTAAGTTCTAATTAGTCAGTCCTTTGTGATTTGAAAATTCTTTTATTTATTAATTTGAGATCCCATTCCGATCTGCTGTATACTAATACATAATTATTTTAATTGATACTTTTGAAATGGAATATCTTACTACTATTTACCAGAAATAATCTGAAGTTTGCTTTGAAAAATCTCATTTAAAGTTCTAAATATTCCTAACAACACATTCACGAGAGTCAAACCCTCATAATTAGGTTTCAATTTCACAATAAATGCATTTCATCTTTCTTGCGTAATCATACAAAGTTGCAACTGTAATGAAATCATTGACTAAATTCCAGAAAATCAACCAACATTTAGATAAGTATTAGTTTCTATTGGAATTTATAAGTATAAATTCATTTTAAATTAGCTTGAAAAGCAATGGAGTTCGAAATTCAATACCTTTTTTTCAATTTGCTCCATTGCTACTTATTTGCATAAACT
>BMAV01020538.1:117878-139937 GCA_019973955.1 Trichonephila inaurata madagascariensis | reverse complement strand
ATCCCTGCTTACCTAATACTGAATTTTTGCAAATTTATCAACTTAAATGTCTTTTTGACAGCTGGTGTAGAACTGCATTATTTAAAAGATTTAAATTTCTAACTATAGTGAAGTATAAAACCAAACATTTAAGAAACACATGTTAATTAAATTAAAATTTATTCTATATAAATGAAAATAAATGTTTGTGTGTGTGTCTGTATGTCCCTTATGCCTTCCTAAGCCATTCATCCGATTGCGAGGAAACTTTGGGGATGGTTTGAACACATGCTCGTAAGGGTTTCTGAGTTAGTAAAACTGTTTCGATAGATGACGAAGTGGCGTTGCGGGGGATTAAGGGGCGTTATAGATAATTATTTCCCTTATTTAAACTATTAGACGTACAGACATGAAATTTAACAAGCGCCCTCTACAAAATGGGTTTCGTGAAAATCGACTCCCAAGGGGCGTTAAAGATAAATATTTCCATTTTTGAAGAATTAGACCAACGGATTTGAAATTTGATAGGTCAATTACTTTTATGGAAGAGTTATTCTAAAAAAGAGTTTTGCAAAAATCAACCCCAAGGGGTTATGCGAAGGTTTAATTGGCGTTGAGGATAAATATTCTCGTTTTTCAACTATTTCATCTACAGACTTGATATTTGATAGGCATGTTTCTTTCATTGAGTAAAGATTGATTACAAAAGTGATTTTTCAAAAATCCACCTCCAAAGGACTTTGAAAAGTGTTAAGGGACGTTATAGAAAAATACTCCCGTTTTTAAACTATAAGACCAACAGATTGAAATTTGGCATTTATGCTCCTTTCGTAGAGTAGTGATTCGCTACCAAAAAGATTTTTCCGAAATAGACCCCCAAGCTAGTTGCGAGAGATTAATGGACTACTATAGGGATAAATATTTCCGTTTTTGAACTATTAGACCTTCAAACTAGAAATTTGGTAGGTATGTTCCTTTCGTGGAGTAGAGATCTGCTAAGAAAAGGTTTTGCCAAAATCAACCACCAAAGTTTTTGCAAAGGTGTAAGTGCTATTACAGATAAATACTCACTATTAAACTAGTTTTAACTATTAGACCTGCAGATTTGAAATGTGGCTGGTATATTCGTTTCAAGGTATAAGAACCACTACAAAAGAGAATTTTACGAAAATTGAACCCCAAGGGTGTTACCGAGTGGTAAAATAGATAAAAAAGAAACCCATTTTTTCGAACTATTTAAACTAGACTTGAAATTTAGCGGGCATGCTTCTTTCATGGAGTAGCGAACCTCTAAGAGAGGATTTTTGTGGAAATTGATATCCAAGAGGGTTTGCGAGGGTGTTTTATATAAAAAAATTCCTCTTTATAAATAACTAAACCTATAAACGGGAAGTTTAGAAAACATATAACTTTTGCTGAGCAGAGATCTGATAAGAAGGGCGGGGGTATCTATACGGGGGCGTTATAGATAAATGTATTCACTTTTTTCAACTATTAGACATACTGATTTTAAATTTGGCAAATCTGATTTTTTGTTGATCAGAGATATGCTAAAAAAAGCTGGTAGTTGTAAAGACTGCCGATAGAAGTGAAAACTTAGAACCTTTAGTATTTAAATTTGAAATTTCATAATGTTGAATTAAAATTATTAATATCAATCTGTTTTTCACATCTATTGACACTCCGAGCAACAATTATATGCATGTTTATGTGGTTTTTTATTATTCAAATACATTACGGGCTCTGTACAAGATCATGACAAAATATAGATACAATTCAATTGAAATAACAATTAATATACAATCATATTATTTATGGATAGTATTTGTATTTACCTAAATTTCAATGTACTTGATTTTTAACATTATTTTAATTGTTTGCATCATTGTCATTATTAATTTTAACAATACTTATACTTTTTGTACATTCAATAATTTAATTTTGTTCTAAAAACGATACAATAGGCTTATGGTAATTAAAGTGAGAAAGGAAAATGTTTGATTTAAATTTATCTAAGTATCGCGTAAAAACCGCATCGATCGTCGTTCTATATTTTGTAGTACTGAATTTTTGATCATTGGACATATTTAAATTAAGTGTTTCATTTAGAAATTCAATTAGTGGTAGATTTTTATCATCTGCAAAGTTAATATTGTAGTCTCCACTTAAAATCATCGGTACATTATCATATTTTTTGTCAAATCTTTTTTCGAGTATTTTAGAACCTTCTTTTGTATAAATCATCAAATTTTCAGATAAAAATGGTTGTATCCGTCTCATAGTTTTTCCTGGCGAAATATATACGGCAACCATTAATATGTATTGCCCATTCTCGTAATCGCAACGAGTAACGCATATTTCGCATATATCAGAAACATTAACACCAATGCTTCTAAGGAATTTAGTAAGTATGTCCATATGTGAAGTAATGAAATGTAACGTACTTTGAGTATTGTGATGAATAGCCACGCCTGCTGCTGGAACTTCGGGTCTTTTATAACTTACAACAAAGTTGAAATTTGGAATATCAAGTGGTTCTTCGTTTTTCATACGAATTTCTGATAAAGGCAGAACATTTGACTTTTTTACGATAGCATCATTTTTTAGGTCAGCTGCATGCGCATTCAAACTTTGACAATAGAATGAAAATATCGATAATCCTTTCTTGTTGGAGATGAATTCTAGAAAAGTTTTGGTGACCATTTGTAGTGTATTGTTTTGTAACCTTTTCGACTCTAACGTTAGATCCTCTCGATGACTTGTTGATCTTTTATGATGTTTACCTGTTTCTGAAGCATTTAGAGGTATTCCAGTTCTACCAATCCAAAATTTCCAGCTGCTGCTAATATTTTCTTGAGTAACCAAAAATAAACCTTGAATCCTCGTTACTCTTGTTAAAGCTACGTAAACTAATTCTCTAGGGTGTTTGCGATCGTATTCGTAGACAATAGCATCATAAGGACCTCCCTGTGATTAGTGAAAAGTCATTGTGCCAAAGCAGAAATAAGTGGAAACTGTTTTCGTTTCGCTATTATGGTCAGAGCCGTTTTCATTATTTTAAACTAAAGATTTTAATG
Source organism: Trichonephila inaurata madagascariensis (assembly GCA_019973955.1). NCBI lineage: Eukaryota > Metazoa > Arthropoda > Arachnida > Araneae > Nephilidae > Trichonephila > Trichonephila inaurata. Next base: position 136,881 of record BMAV01020538.1, on the reverse strand, counting down.
AGAGATATTAGGTAATAAACTATAATTTGGCATTAATAACTATATTTTAAACTTCAACACATCTATCTTGAATTATTATTAGATTTTATAAAATTTTTAATTTCAAAATCAACGATAAAAATATGATGGAACAACTAGAAGTCTTTTTTACCACGGTAGTAAGAAAACGTCTAAGCTAATGTGAAATACTAATCCAGATTGCGTGATGCATTGCAGAGGTTAAATATTAGAAAATAAATAATACAAAATTTTCAAACGCCAGAATAAATACGAAGATTTAAAATAATTTTAAATAATATAAAGTTTTCAAACGCCAAAATAAATACAAGTATTTAAAAAAATTTTCTGTTATTTATTTTTTAACTTAAAAATATTCGTATACTTATTTAGTACTCACTATTGTACTGCACAATGATTCTTCAATTTAACGATTCAAATAATAATCAAACAAAAACACTATTTCAACAATGCACAGTACATACACATTGAACTTTTCACTAAATCCATTCAATTTCACTTTTAAGATATACACAGCACTATACGTCAGCTGTATAGCTACAGATATACTGCTATAAGCATGTCGATGACGCACGAGATTTCACCCATTCAAAAAGTTTCTAAGGCCCACAGCACACTGCGCGTGCGCCAGTCATGAGCATGTCGGTTATGCGAACCCATAAGATTTTCCCCTATCAAAAAGTGCCCTACTCGGCTAAACAAGTTTTCACCTCAAAACCCCCTTTTTTTGTTTTATTTGAATTCACTTAAATTTAATACATAAAAAAAATTCTTTTTCCTTCAATCTCTATTGTTTTATTTTTTAATTCACCCGTGCAAAGAACGGGTATACTAGCTAGTTATTATATAAAATAACTGATCAACAAACATATGCTTATTATAGGAGGGAAAACTCTGGTGCTTCAATAACTAATTTTCACCATTTGACATCAATCTTGTCAGGTTTAACTCTAAATATCCTCGGTTTGTAGTTCAAAATCTTTTTCTTTCTTTCCTTTTTTATTTTGGAGATTGGCAACCGAGCTGAAACTCCTTCTCATTAGAAAAAAGCAATTAAAATCTTCTCACGATACTCCATAATTCGGGATAAATAACAGGTATGTGTCTTTTGAAACCCAAAATTGCTGACATACGTTTCTAAACTTTACTTTAAGATCTGTGTTAGGGCCTATTCCGATCAATTCCTTTTGTAATGGGACTTTTTTTACAAAGTGACCATATGAACTCATTGCCTACTGTGGTATCACCATATTCAAAGAATTTTCAAACCTAGTTTCAGAATCTGAACAGAACAGAATCTGAGATGAACAGAATCTGAACATTTGAGTTAAAAAGTCATTTGCGTGGCAGATTGTTTGTGGCCAATTGAGAAACTGGGAAAATTCATGACGTCAAGTATTATATTCCTTAGCTTAATTCTGGCAAAAAACTCTGAAATGATGGTTCTTGTTTGATAAAATTTATGCTGTCACCTTCTAACTGCAAATTAATCGCATTAAATTTTTTAAACAAATCTGTTAAACAGGTAAAATCTGTTATTCATTTGATTAAATTTACTTTTAAAATTAAGGTCACGATCTGGTTTAGTGAGAACCACCATAATAGACCCCCGCTTAAACCTCATGAACCCCCAAAATGTTTTATCACTGACGTGGACCCGTTGCAAGTCATTATAGACCCCTGGAGGTCGATATAGATCACTTTGGGAAACATTGATTTAAACAAAATTTACAAGTATCTTTAGGTATGTATTGAATAATCTTGATTGTTCACACAGAATATTTTTCTTTAATATTTTTCTGATTATCTCATTTTTAAAACTGTAAAAACCTTTAAATATTTCAAAACGTATTCAAATTTAAAAAATATCAATAAATAGGGAATATGGATATTTTTTAATTTGTAAATTGTTCATTTTTAAAACTGTTAAAACCTTTTTAAATATTTTAAAACGTATTCAAATTTGAAAGATATTAATAAATCTAGATTATCGGGATATCAGTGAATCGGGATAAATTGTTTAAATGTTGTGGAGAATGTTAGTTTTTTATTTTGATACTAAAATTTAAAGTTATGAAAAACTTAAACTGCTTTACCCAAAAAATATTGAAATAATAAAATGAAATGAGCTAAATGTAAGCATCAGTATATTAGCTTTTTAATTGTTGATAAATTTTGATTACCAATCCTTTTCTAAATCTGTATTGTAGAAATGGTAACAATTAAATTATTTTAAAATCTTAGTTTTGCTTCACAATTACTTTTATGCTCTATTTTCTTGTTAATAACAATAGTAACATTAAACGATTTACTCTAAAAGAGATACTTATTCTTAAGAGATATCTAGACCGGATTGATTCAAATCACCCTGAATGATGGTTTTTTTTAATGTGATGGGAAATTTTGAAGTGTTAGACATTACATAGCTTCATTACTTGAATATGATTTAAACAAGTAATTTTAAAAAAAAGTCAATTTCTAATTAGATCAACAAAATAAAGATTTATTTTAGCTACTTTTTATTAAATAGTTACAATTAATAAAAATATGTATATACATAGGACAGAATAACAACATTAAGTGGTAATTAATTTTTATTAATTATCTTTAAAGTATGGTATTGTTATCCAAAACAATCATGTATATAAAATTTCAGTTCAACTGAATGCTTTAAACGTGAGAAAAAAAAATCTTTTAAAGTTTTGACCCAAGTCTCTAAAAATGAAACCAACGTGGCTGTGTGTGTCTGTAATTCTTTAAATAATTAGTTTCAGTCAATTTTTAATTCATTATACTTAAATTATCGTATTTTTACCCAAAACAATAGTTTATAGAAAATTTCAGTTCAAATGAGCGCTTTAAAATTTGAGAAAAAAACCTTTTCAAGTTTTGACACAATTCGCCAAAAAGGTCGCTAAGTCGCTGAAAATGATGCCAACGTGGCTGTATTTGTAATTCTTTGAATAATTAGTTTTAATCAATTAATTGTTATTAATTATTTTTATATTATTGTATTGTCTTCTAAAATAATCCTGTATATAAAATTTCAGTTCAATTGAGTGCTTTAAAATGTATTTTATTAACGATTGAAAATTCCACCAAGATAAATATATAGAGAGTGCGAGCTAATAGTAGAGGGATTGAAAAAAAAATACCCAGATTGAAATTTATCAATTCTCTCTCGGTTTTAGGATGACAGTAAAATCGTAACATCAAAATATTCTTTAGCCTCTTATATCTATTAACATGGTACTTACAAGTACCATCCACTTTAAAATAACATAGAATAACCATTTTTACGAATATTCCGACAATACTTAGCAGGAACACTCTTTTAATCCCAGTCTATCAGGATTGATGGCAAAAGAGGTTCTATGATGAGTATTTTAGAGGGGAAGGCGAATAGTTTTAAAACTGAAGTTGCGTTTTTTTCTGCAGCCATTTTGATCGGATTGCCAAGTTAGTCATTTTTGTTCCGCAAAAGTAGTTAAACGAAAACAAAGTATTTTTTATATGTTAGTTACGACCTTACAAAACGATTTGACAATTGATTTTAAGTGAACAGTGTATGTAATTGATTTTACAGTGGAATAACATTTTTGTACTTAAAAATACAGCTAATACAATAGATATTAGGTAAAGCACTTTGTGGTCTTTTTCGTCCGTATAGTTAATTTTGTTTCTTGTTGTGCTTGTGTGTGTAACATCATTACTAAACTCTTATAGAGTTATGGTTTTTTGGGGCATTTCTTTTTAGCTTAACTTATTTATTTTATTGGGTTTTTTTTAACGTTTTCAAAAACATTTGAAATTTGAATCTGAGCTTACTTGTTTTTTGCCGCACAAATATAAATGAAATATCTATTCTTTATTCAAAAATCAACATTTTAATTTTTTCGTTTGTAACTGAGATCTAACAATAGTAGGAGGTTTTTAAGGTGCTATAATTTTGTTCCTCTCAGAATGTATGGAAAAAAGATGCTCATTCTTCAAGAAACTTTGGATTTATTACTGAATCTACCTTCTGAAAGCAGGGATGAAATAATTCCATCTTCAGATGAAGAAGTCCACAATAACACAGAGAAAATAATCTGCTTAAATTTTCGTTCGATTCTTAGGATGACGTTCAAGAGAATGAACTCAAGGTGCAGTAGTTCGTGTTAAGAAAACACAGCATTTCTTATCCCTAGATGCAGTGCTTTAAAAACATTCAATCGAAACGTCACTCAAAATGCACAACGTGTAATGTATTTTTGCGTAGTAATGAAAAGAAAACCTGTTTCTTTGAATATCATCAAAATTAAGTTTATGTTTAAAACTTATTTTTATGTGTCAAAAACAAAATAAATTTTAAAAATTTTATAATTTTCAAAAATAAATTTTGTTATGCTGTATATTTAGCATTTTTAAAATATTTATTTGGTCTTTTTGTATTATATTATTAACTTAATACAAAAAACATTATTGAGAATATTTTAAACATCCGTGTACTAACTGTACTTTAAAGTACCACTTTAATTAATTAGCTCTAATGGTTTAACCCTCTGGCCTGAAAATCAATTTTTTTGCCGCTCTGAGAAGCCTCCGTCTGTGACAGACGGATACGTAAATGTTTTGAATTTTATTTCCTTAAGGACTGTTTTAAATGGCCTTAATGCTCATGAAATTGAGTTAAAATGTGTGGGGTTAAATCAAGAGCAACAATGTATTTTTATCACTAGAATTGTGACCAGTATTTCTTTAAAAACTGATTAAAAATTATTTATATTCATGTAAAAGAAATTAAAAATAGTAATATCAAACACGAAAAAAAATATAGGAATATCCGTGTGATAAACGGTGATAGATAAAAAAAATCGCACATAACATGAGTTGAAAAAATCGTCATGTACCACCACGTGATCCTCTCACTGAGTATAGTCACGCTGAAGATGTGTGTGTCAAGGCACAGCCCATCCCAAAAATCTCACCACAGCGTAATCTACAGGCATCAAAGCAAATCATCTTGGTCTGAGAGACGGATGTTCCGATCAGAGGGTTAAATTTCCTTAAGTTGAGAATTTTATTTATGTATATTCCTTAATTTCCAATGTAGTAGCTCAATATATATATATATATATATATATATATTATGAGAAAAATTGCAGTAAATCATAATGTGGTAGATAAAGGGTTAATTAACATTTTGACTAAGATATCTGCAGTAGCCGAGTAGTTATGTTGACGAATTCATGACCTGCGTTGCTGAAATCCACCATGTAGAGCAGGAGTACTCAACCTTTTTATTCTGCTGGTCTGCATACTTCTGTCAGCTATTTCACGCGAATCGCAAGCATATGTTAGTAATTTCACGCGGGCCGCATCACGAAGATAAAGGGGAGGGGAGGAGTTTAAAATGTGGAAAAATGTTCAAAATATTTTAACCCCTGTTTTGCGTTTTTTAATTACGATTTTTTTTATTTTTGTTACTAACACTGAATTGTGGCATTTAAGAAGCACTCCTTCACAACTGCATCAGTAAACGGTTTCATATGATTACCAATAATATAACAAATTTCATAAGATGTCTTTGTTACCACTGTAACATTACCACTGACAAAACACTTTATTGCTGTTGCAAAGATTATTCAAGAAAAAAAAGCCTATTTAATACTTCTTGAAAGAGATCTTTGAAGAAAAAGTGTCATTGAACAATTCCTGTTTATTGGTATTTTTTTTAATTGGTGACAAATTAAACAATTACTGATCTATGTCTTTTTTTTCACTACAAAATAGTCAACCTCCCAATCGTCTTGAAACGATATGAAGGATATTTAAAAATTAATTCCACCCATAAAACTATCACTTGTTCCCTGTTGTCTTTTATCTCTAACCGTAACTGTTACAAATAGATAAAGAATATTAATTCGCACTCGTACAACATCGACAGCAAAAAGCAAAATTGATATATTTGATTTAATATTAAGTTGGGGAAAAAGAAATCCATTATTTTTTCGGTAGATGGCTGTAGTGTCGATAACTCGTGAAGTATCGATCAAACAATTTCGAATTTATGCTTGTTGTCAAGGTGACATTTCACACTAAAAATTCTTTTGCTGTTTTTTGTTTGGTCCATTCAGTTGTGAGTTACAGGGTGTTGAGAAAATGGAAGTCAACAAAGAGAAAATGTGGTGCATTTTACAGTTTTTCTTTGATAAAGGCAAAAATGCAAGCCAGGCGGTGAATGGTGTTTATGGTGCCGATACTGTAACAGCTAATTACGTGCAATTTTGGTTTCGTCAATTCCATTCAGGCATTTTTGATGTTAAAGATACAACTCTCACAGGCAGGCCCGTCGTCGAAAATGTTGATAAAATCACAGAAATAATCGAAGTTGACCAGCATGTTAATAGTCGTAGCATTGCCCAGGAACTAAAGATTGATCATAAAACAGTTTTAAGCCATTTGCGCAAAGTTGGATTCAAAAAGCAGCTCCATGTTTGGGTACCACACCAATTAACACCAAAAAACATAATGGATCGAATTTCTATCTGCGAAGCCTTGGCCAAATGGAATGAAATCGACCCATTTTTTAAACGAATGGTAACTGGGGATGAGAAATGAGTCACATACAACAATATTGTGTGAAAACGATCGTGGTCGATGCGCAGTGAAGCAGCTCAAACGGTGACCAAACCAGGGCTAACGGCCAGGTAGGTTCTATTGTGTATTTGGTGAGACTGGAAAGGAATAATTTATTATGAGTTGCTTCCGTATGACCAAACACTAAATTCAGATCAATACTGTCAAAAAACTGCACCGTTTGAAGCTAGCGATTGACCAGAAACGGCCAGAATTGGCCAACGAAGAGGTGTTGTGTTCCATCAGGACAACGCCAGGCCACAGATGTCTGTAGTGACTCGCCAAAAACTCTGGGAGCTGGATTGGGAAGTTTCAATGTATCCACCACATCTCGTCTGGACCTGGCATCAAGCGATTGCCATCTTTTTCTCGCATAGAAAACTTCCTGAGTGATAAGAAATTGGGATCAAGATAAGATTGTGAAAATCTATTATACTACAGTTTTTCGTCAATATGGACCAAGACTTCTATGGGAGAGGCATTATAAAGCTACCTTTAAAATGACAACAAATTATACAACAAAACGGTGCATGTTTGACCCTAATTGGACAATCCAGAACATGTCAAATAGTCTTGAATTTCATGCAAAAATAATGGATTTCTTTTTTCCCAACCTAATATAGTGTTCTTAAATAAGTGAATTTTTTAGAGCAATGGACACTGACTGGGTCACTTAAAAAGGCTCGGTGAGCCGCAGGTTGAGTATCGCTGATGTAGAGGAAATGATGCATGCATATCGGTCGAGGTTATAAGTTCTCATATATGCATGGTGTGAAAGTTTGAAGAGTGTGGTGACAGCTCAGGTGTCGTCTGAGTCAACTGGTTCAAAAATGCGAAGCTCGTTGCAAATAGACTTGGCTTCGCGTTAGAATGCGATGTTAACAAAACTCAAATCCAATCAAGAGAATGTTTCAATATAACTCTTCAATATTTAAATTAAGAAAATAAAAACTCTTGATTATTAAGGATTCAATTCCTAAGAATTGCTAAACTGTATTTAGTCAGGTTACTAGAAAATAATTTCCTATACTTTTCAACTCGGAAGTAAAAATAATAGTCAGCGTAGGTTATTGTGCTTAACTTTTTTCAGATTAAAAGACGACAGAGATATTAAAATAAACATTTTGTGTCTTAAAATAGAACATAGCATGATAATACTCTCTTAGTATTTATTTTTAATTACAGAAATACGAGCTTTTTTAGATTTAACAAAAAAAAAAAAATAATATTCAATACATGAAAAATGATTATCTTTGTATCGTTTTCCTCGAAATTTAATTTAAAATTGATTATTTATTTCTCGAAACTCCTTTTTTTTGCTTAGATATTTGTTAATCAAAGAGTCGACATTTAAGATGAGTTATTGAAAAAGTATTAGAGAAATGAGAATTGTATTGAGATATTTTGGGACATTTTATTTTAAGACTTATGTATTATAGGTTCTTTGGAAGGAGTAAAATACTGGACATATAGACACAAAAGTTTCTCACTGTGGGAGAAGGGGGAGGCGCCCACCCCTGGGGGTTTTTGATAACCTTGCGTAAAACGAGGGCATATCGAAATGTCAAAAATAAAATTTTATTTAAAAAATTATTAATTTACTGAAAGAAAGCAAATTTAAATATATTCCGACATAATAAGAAATAAAGTACACTTTAAAATGCACTTATAAATGTATCAGTATTGCATAATGTATTTCATAATTAAATTATCAATACTAAAATAAAAGCCGCCCACCTGGTAAAGGGGTTAGGGACACTGACTGCTGTACTGTTAGACCTAGGTTCAAATCCCGGAGAAGGCATGGATGTTTGTAAATGGATAGTGCCTTCGCGGCTTGGGGATACTCTGAATTCCGCAAGTACTTTAACCGCAAGTTCTCTCGGGAGGTTGGTGGAAGAAGTGGAGGGGGGACCCCAGGGTGTCCTATCTCAAAATTGGGGTGGAATTGAGCCAAATTACACTGTCGCTTGTATAGTGCTCAAAGCTACGGATAACGACAGGCGCATATGTAGCCCTTTGCCGTGATGAATTTCGCGAGCCTTGATATGATGTTGATGTTGTTGAGGAGGCATAAGTAACAACAACAATGAATTAAAAAAATTCTACAAATATTAGTGAATTCTATGGGTTCCTCATATACAAATTTATGTACCAAATTCAATACATATCTTGATAACTTTTACGGTTTACAATTAAAGTTGTATTGTAGCTTTAAGGTACATTATTATTGCATTTAGTATATTGTTATTGTGGGAAGGGGGGAATTGGGTAGCAGATATTGAAAATTTGAGAAGCAATGACATAGACAGATAAAATAAATGATTATTCGTAATGCCTTTTTGGGTTTTCGTTTCTTTGATTTCAACCAAAATTGTTATTTTTTGTGCGATATATTTGGTAAATACTAAAATAAGTCCACTTTATTTTTCATTCCTTTACGTACTACTTATAAATCAGCGTTTTAATAGTATTCAGAATACTTAAGCCCCTTTCCGCAACACAAAATGTATAAAGAAATAACTTCATAGAAAGGCTCAAAGAAGGACTTCTCGACCCAAAATAAAAATTGAGTCAGTTTTGATCACTAAAAATTCAATAGCTAGAGTTCCAGATAATTGTAATCTAGATGAGTTGGATAAGCAGAAAGGCACCATTCCAAGGATTAACTTCTGTATGATTTTGATTCCGTTTACTCCTACTGACTGTACCACTATCTCACATATAGGTTAGTGAACAGTATATATATAAATCAGTACTTGAAGGAGAATATGTGCAGTTAGGCTTAAGAGGAGGTATCCTATTTCAGTCCCCTGATTTGGCGACAAAAATTTGGAGTCAAATTTTAGTGACCTTTTACTCGTCAAGTTGGAAATCGGGACAACTGGTAGAAAATGTTAATCCTACCCGGAACACAGTGGTCAGTTCTATCGAGGGCTTCGAACAGTAATATTTAACTCGCATTTATAAGTTTCACTTGTATGTAATGGGATCTTTGGACTCGATTTTTACCCACTTTAAAAGGTCAGATTAGTTCGAAATTTTGCACACTTATCAAAGACCGATGATAGTACAATAATTTCAAAGTTTTGTTCCATTGTCCTGAACAGGATCGTCAAAAATAACGATTTTTAGAATTTCGAGATTTGGCGACTAATTCATTATATCGTTTCCAGATTTGGCGACTGATTGCATATACCATTTTTTTATTTGGCAACTGATTCCATGCTCCATTTCGAAATTTGTAGACTAATTCCAGATATGGCGACTAAAAGACCCTACCCATTAAAAAGATGCAACCCTAAAAATAAAAACGCTTGTTATTAATACAAATAAAACAAACAGAAAAGTGTTCTTTATGTGAGGAAGGAAAAAAAAAGACCCGTGCATGTGAATAAAAATAATTTATGTTCTAACAGCTAAATATTTATTTTTATTTTATAAAGCAATATGTTTAGAAGTGATGATACGAATTAACATTATAGCAATACATTTAAAAGGTGATAATACGATTGTCATTTATAATATTTCTTCTTAACACACTTTTATTAGTAATATTTGTATCTATAGAGACGGAATATTTGAAATACCCTCATCCAAGGCCCCTTAAATGGAAAGAATAAATACCCTTCAGACCCATTTATTAATATCGATTGAAGAGCAAGACTAATTCCAGCAGCCAAATAATTCTGACTCCAAACATCAAATTCAAGCATAAATTCAACAAAGAATTAATTATTGTTTTAAAAACTAAAGAAACAGGCTTTTATTGTAGATCGAACTAAAAAATGAAAAATAAATTATAGTTTAAAAAAAACACATAAAAAGTACCCTTTTATAGTGAATCGAACTAAAAAATAAAACAAAATAATTCTTAATATAAGAATAAAATGATTAACGAGAAAATTAATAATTCGAGTGGTGAGCAGAGAACGGTGAGCATTGGCATTGTTATCCATTATCAAAATCGCATATGGCAACTAGTTTCATGATTCTAGTTTGTCTACCTAAACAGTCAATACAAACATCGGTGGGCGATTGTTTGCTGAGATGCTAAAAATATGACTCATACTGGTAATTTTCTTAAAAAAATCATCCATACTTTTAATTCATTTAACTGAATTAAATCTGACTTCTACACCTACAAGTAGTTTCATGCGAAATTGAAATAGGAAATTACTAGTGAATATCAAAACAAGAAAGCGAGAAGCAATATACATGAAATGATGATAATTATATGGTTTGAAGATAAATTACAAAGCATTGTAATAGCTTACAGCTTTGCTTACAGCAACAAAATGACTCAAGATATATCGAACCGAAAAAAAAGGGGTTTTTTTTCGTTAAGTTCCGGTTTTTATTCAAACCAAATTAATGGTTCTTTCCAGTTTTTAGTTTAGTTCCGGCTCGAAGCATTGGTTTTAGCTCAACGACTGGTTGACTTGGAAAGTTTGTTTGATCGAGTTGCTGGTTTGTCTAAAATGATTCAGAAAACAATAATATGAAAAGAAGTGGCGAGTGGATTTTTTCTACTTTTCATTTAAAGGGATAATAAAAAAAATGCGTGTGTGTACTTATGTACGCACGTAAGAAGTTATACTTCTTTGGCGTAACAAGGTGAAAATCTTTCTAAGAATCTTGAGCATTGCAAGTCGAGCCAAGGACGAAAGACGGTCATGAGTAGAGTTGAACGATACTAACCTATAGTCAATCGGACCAGCCAAACCTGAGATAATCACGATTTAAATAAATTTAAACACCCCCGCACAAGGACAATAGGACCAATAATATGGGGTGGGGGTCGAAGGCGGGAATGATCTGTCTCGTTCTGCATATTTCTAGACAAAGCATTTTCGTATCCGTTCCTACGGAACGCAAAGCAAAGGTTCGTTGACGCGATGGGATAGCTCAGTGGTAGAGCATTCGACTGCAGATCGGGAGGTCCCAGGTACAAACCCAGGTGACCCTCTTCTTCAGAGAAATGAAGAGAAATATTTTTCTGAGATTTCGAAGCCGGGAATGATTTGTCCCGTTCTGTATATTTCTAGATAAAGGAGTTTCACTTCGTGACGGTGTGCGTTACATCCGTGGAGGGGTGCGCGCGCTTTGTAAAAATTTACCCTCATTCTATTTCTCTAACGCCCCAAAAGAAGTATAACTTCAATAAATGATTGATTAATGTGTGAATATATGAGGAATACAAAGTATCTCGGGGAAAATGTTCGAAATTTGGAAATTTGCGTTTTTTAGAGAGAAAGGGAGATCATTATTTAAATTAACCTAAGCGTATATTTCCTATGTTTTCCAGCTGTTGCATTTCACAAACCACGTTATTTCTACGTTTTCCTACTTGAAGCCATTTTGAAAAGTTTTTTTGACGTTTTTTTTCGTGGTAGCTATTTTGAAAAAAGAGGTATCTCTCCTTTGGTACCAATTTACTTTTATTATTATTTGTCGGAGTTAATAAAACTCCTTTATTATTAATTTATCTGTTGTGTGTAATTCTTTACATCTTTGTGACACTATCCCCAGTTGAATTTTCTAGAAATTATGAGATGTAATGATTTTTTTTTTCTTATAAAGTAAAAGAGAAAAGCTTCTTTCTAAATATTAAACTGTTTAGTTTTTCCACGTAAGATGTTCTTTAAGGTACACGACTACGTTCGGAACCGTGGTTTTAAAACAGCACATAAATGGATAATTTTCATGATATTTAGTGTCACTTAGAATAAAATACATGTAGAAAAATTTTTTAAGGACATTCTGACAAAAAATTATTTAAATACAATATTTTGGCAAAAAATGAACTTAGAATAACCTTTTTTCACTACACATTCTCCTTTTATAAAAAATGCTTCTATAATAAGAATATTTTGCTGTCTGAACTAGGACTTTTGAAAAATTCACATTATTTTCAGAGTTACTAATAATTGAAATAATTATTGGCGTTTTTTTCTTAAAATTTCTACCCTTTGTTGCAGTAAAACAAGGATAAATCCACATCTATATTATATATTTCAAAAATTCTAGTTCAACCTCTGCACAGAGGTCAGAGCTAAATTCAGGAAAAATATTTTTATAATAGAAGCATTTTTCATAAAAGGAGAATGCTTTGAAATTGGGTCATTCTATGTTCATTTTTTGTCAAAATACTGTACTTAAATAATTTTTTATTGTTATAATATTCTTAAGACAATTTTATATACGTTTTCTAATCCAAGTGATACTAAATATCATAAATAATATCTATTTATACGCTTTTGTAAGATTACGGTTCCGAACGTATTCGGATATCTTAAACATAAGTGTAAAATCAAATATTAATCTAAATTAATTTGGTGGAACTACGAACATAAACTTAAAATATTGTTTAAGTTGAATTTATAAAAGCTTTCTCTCCTTAAGGTTTTTCGGAAAAGCTATTTTAAAAAAATATGTTAATAGCAGTAAATAAAATTCCACACAGCTTGAAGGCATAACTTTCAAAGCATTATTCTAAATATTCGTATTTTAATTATATATATATGACATGATTTTAGAGTCAGAAACAGACTTAGTTTTTAACAAGGTCTTTATTTGATCAAAGTTACACATCATCTGACGCAAGAGGCAGAGAGAGAAAGAACGCCACCGAATAATCTTAAGTGGGTTAAACACTTAAAACACCGATCACGGCGTCCATGAGTGCTCTTGAAAGTTAATGCTGACATATAGGGCTATTAAATATAACGATCTGGAATTACACATGTTTATTGGCTAGGCCAAATGTTCGGAAGAAATAAATGGGTCATTAGTTTGATACTTGAAGAGGTGAGGAGGTAATATAAAAGTATATTACTAGATAGGGAATTTAATTTTTAATCTAATTTAATTATCCTTATATACATATATATATATATACTGTTCGATTATTTTACTGTAGTGCGAACGTGTAATTTCATTTAAATATTTACAAGCATTCAACTTTTTTTAAACTGCTTGAAAGAGTTTTTCGCAAAATCTTTCATTATTTTAGAAACAATTGGCGCCTACATGTTATTGAAATCAAGTTTTACAACAACATAAGAGTTTTTATGAATGTTTAAAAATTAAGAACATTTATAATGAATGTGATTTAAATGCAGAATCACGAAATAAAAGCACTATACATGAAAGATACAAAGGTAAAATTTTTTATCAAGTTCATAATCAAATAAATATTTTCGTTAAATTTTATTTTTGTGATAAAACGTGTTATTTTTATAGAGGGTTAATTTTCTAGGAAGGAATTAAGAACATAATTGTATTAATTAAAAGAGTAATGAGATTTAATAAAGAATGTTTTTCAATAAAGTAAGAGCAACAAAGGGACCAAGAGGATTGTGTTTCTAAATTCATTTTAAAATAATTCATTTCTTATAATCGAAATAAAATAGAATATTATTCAAATTTTCTGACACTGAATATTAAATTTATTTTTAATTCTGCCTGTGATTTATTTACAAGCTTATAATACAATGAAACTCAAGGGATTTATGATTATGAATTCAAAGTCAGAATGCTTTCTTTCATTCTTTACGCGACAAAAATAAGTTCATTGTATTTAAGTTGATTGTTTTCTATCAATGACTTAAAATATACATAACTTTAAAAATAAGTTTGGCAAATATCAAAAATTTTAATTGAAAAGGTGATAAATTTTATAACTTTTTTTCCCCTTATAATTTTTCGGTACTCTGTGTATTATGTATTTGAGCAATTTCAAGCAGTTTTTTAGTCTTTTTTAAGGTATCCGAGACTACATTCGGAACTGTGAGTTTAAAAAAGCGCTTAAATAGATAATTTTAGATAATAGATTTTAGTGTCACTTAGATTAGAATACATGTGTAAAATCGTTTTAAGGACATTTTGATAAATCTTTTTTTATTTAAATACAACATTTCGGCAAAAAATTAACTTAGAACAATCTTTTTTTTCAAAGTGTTCACCTTTTGTGAAAAATGCTTCTATTATAATAATATTTTGCCTGTATATAGCTCAAACCTCTGTACAGAGACTCAACTATGATTTTTGAAGGATTCACATTATTTTCAGAGTTACAACCCATTGAAATAATTATCTGCGTTTTTTTCCTTAAAATTTCTCTCTCTTTTGTCGTAAAACATGGATAAACCCAGTTCTAAGTTATATAATTCAAAAATTCTAGTTGAGCCTCTGAACAGAGGTCTGAGCTATATACAGGCAACATATTGTTATAATAGAAGCATTTTTTGCAAATAGAGAATATTTTGAAAATGGGTCATTCTATGTTCATTTTTTGTCAAAATATTGTACTTAAATAATTTTTTATTGTAATACTATTCTTAAAAATTTTTTATATACATTTTCTAATCTAAGGGACACTAAATATCATAAATGTTATCCATTTATACGCTTTTGCAAAATCATGATTCCGAACGTAGTCGAATACCTTAAAGAGCACTAATAGTTCATTCAAATATGGAATTGGATAGTTATGTGCAATACATGCATCAATTTAATTTTGTTTATTTTTTTAAATTTATGCTTCAAATTATATCCTGTATTTTAAGAAATTCCGCTACACTTTTCTAATTACTGTATGTTTTTCAACTATAAAACATTTTATTTTTCTTTCAGTTCATTGTAATAATTCTTAAGACACTGCACACAGAAGGTTCATTTTATCATGACCACCTGTCATTATTATGTAATGAGTTATTGTGCTACATTTTGGCATTACAACAGCGTTTCTCAAACCGTGGGGCGCGCCCCCTAGAGGGGCGATATATCTCCACGAGGGGGGCGCGAGCATATTGAAACGTAGAAGACAAAACATAATTTTAAAAAGTTTATTAATTTAAAAAACTATTAATTAATTTAAACAATATTAAGTTAAGAATAACATTAATAATAACCAATAACACCCCCGTGGGCTTCTTATATATAAAATTATATACAAAGATTAACTCTTCCTTATCTTGATAATTTGTACAGTTTATAATTAATCCCTTAAAACTGCCTATTTTAAGTTACATGATTCTCTCCCCAATGCCAGCGTTTTCCACATAGGCACGCATAAGGGATGTCTCGTTTGGGACGGGGGGGGGCCCAGAAAAGGAATTAATTAGCAAATCCTGTGAAGGTCCTTTAATTGTATAATAAATTTATGAATAGCAGTGTAATTGCGGAATAATTTTATGAATAGCAGTGCACAGAGAAAAGATCGTATTTCGGAAAGACGTATATATACGTCAGAGGCAATTAACACTGTGGCTGAGTGAGATGCTTATATACGCCGGTGGTACTTAATAGGTTAAAGTCGAATTGTAGTTTTAGCTTTAAAGTATAGCTACTGCTATTGTATGGAGAGGGGCGCGATGAAAATTATGATTGAATATTGGGTCGCAAACATTGAAACTTTGAAATGCACTGCATTACAGACAAATTTAGTGCAAAATAATAAAACTGAATTTTGTTGACAGTAATACAGGCGATTTGCTTGTAAAATTATGAGGAAAAGGTAATTTGGCGGATTTTGAACGTGGGCAAAATAGCAGGAATTCGGAAGCATGGAGCAATTGTTGGCGAAACAGCGGTATTTGGGAAATGTTTATCAGCAGCTCTCTTAAAGTATTTTAAGACTGCCATGTGTCAGGCTGAAGAGTGGGTCGGAAGAGGTAAATTGTGGTCGCTACTGAGTTGTGAATGATCGGGCGAAGCAAAGAATGTCTGGAATGGTGAAAGAAAACAGAATAGTAACAATGCTGCGAATTTCAGCAGATATTAATTAAGAATCGATTCAGTTTAACTCTGACGACAATAACGACCATATTAAACTTTAAATAATGCATAGAAATTGAGTGTCAGTGGGAACACTGTTATTGACTGCAGCAAACAAAATGAAACGTCTGAAATTTGTTTCGTACACACAAAATGGACAACCAAAGAAAAGTAATGTGGTCTGATGAATCTCTTATAAAATTGTTGAGATCCACAACAATGAGAGACCCGACCAAAAATCCAAGCAGGGAGCTGAGTTATCTCAACCGGAAGTTCCTTTGACCCTCAAAACAGCAACAAGCATTATATCCACATACCTTGACAAATGTACTTCCTTGACAAAACCAGGAGCCTTGGAAAGCCATGAAAAACTCTGGCCACTGTGGGTCCTATGGCAAGGCACTTGGAGAAAGCCAAGATCTTTTGCCTAACCACCGGGCATGATATTTTGAGAGTATACTTTTACTGGACTGTCCAGGCTGCTGACGAAGCTTGCCCTCTCTGCGGCCATGCCAATGTGGATGGCGACCACCTTCTCCACTGCACTGGACTCAATGAATACTCGACTGACGATGGCGACTGTCGGTACTGGAAGGCTCGGCGTCAAATGGCCAAGAAGCCAAGCATGGGCATTGGATAAATAAATAAAATCTTTTTAAGTTGCATCATGAAGATGGGCGAAATAAGAATTTGGATAAGCATGTACACTAAATATGCATTGCTACTACACTTCAAGGTGTTTGAAAAAGTTTCCCTGATATATTATTTTTATTTCGTGTGCATGGATTCTTGAACTGAGCATTATTCCTAAGCTTCATTTCTGTCGAAGTACATCCTGCAATACTGATGATTAATCCCAATGGCAATGAACACTTCCAACCGAAGACAATGCATCTTGCCATAATGCTGGTAGTGCATATAACTGATTTGAGGAAAAAAGAGCCATCCGACATCTAGATAGACAACAATCCAATCTCATATTATAAGATAGTATTATTCTGTAAGTATGACCTCAGACTTTACAAACGACCTATGAAAAATCTCCTAGAAACCATGCCAAAATAATCAATATTTTCTTAAACCTAAAAGATGGCCTTGTGAGATTTTGACGAGTAAAATGGCCCTTCAGTGTAATTTTAGCTCAGTATAAATAATTTTTTTTTTGTTAGGAAAAATTAGGCTAAATTTATGTACAATCCTTTTGAAATTATGATTCAAATAAACGTACATTCAATAATGTCTCTTTTCCCCCTGTATATTAACACGTCGACGACACTTGAATTATGAGACTTGTGTTCAATAACCCTCGTATTCCTTTAGTTTGACGTTCACAGAAAACTTTACCAATAAATAAAAAAAAAAATCAAGTTTCTTTTTTTTTAAAATTTGTACATAGGAACTTTTATTATTTATGATATACAGTCAATATTATTCTATTAAATATTTTTAAAAAATTTTGATTACCCAAGACGAACATAGAAGTTTTAAAAGTTGAAATAGTGTGTCTAGGAAACAACGATCAAAATTAATATTACACTTAAGATTAGGATATTATTTTTTCCGAAGAAATATAAATGTGCATCAAAAAGTAACAAAGTGGTTTTACAACCAGTGGAAATAAATTCAGGTATTAAAATTTGTATCATTTTCATAAATTTAGAAAGCATGCATTGCTTTTTTTTTTACAAAAACAATACTATATTGAAATATACCTAAATTGTATGTATAGATCCACTGTATTCAAAAATACGTTTGTTTTCATTAAAAACATGTTCAATATTCTCATTTTTAAGCATTAAAAAACAAAGAATGTATTCAAAATTTACATATGTGAGGAAGTATTGTAACTCATTAGCAAATTATATTACCATGAGAATTGAGAAAGAAAGAATTTTTTGTCTTATAATTAAAAAAAAAAAATGCTATTTCAAGAATGATTCAAACATTTATTTTTAGCTAACATTTTAAAATTTCAGTGTACGAAACATATTTTAAGCAATTTTGGAAACTGACAGTTAAGGAAATATTTTTGTGTTATTTATTTATGTATGGCAGTTTGATTTCTACATGTTTTACACTGTATTAATTGCTACTTTCATTTGGTTAAAATGTACAAAATTTATAATAATTGAACTTTATTATTCTTTTAAATTGGTTCTTGTTTGTTTTTGCAAAAACTGCTGACTAAGGGAGGGTGTTGGTGATATTTTTTGATGACCGCTATATTCTGGAAAAATTACCTTTCGACTAGTTTAGTGAAAAATAAAATGCAAACATCTGTGGCGGTGGATATCTATATGAACTAGTACCAACATCACGCGTTGACGATCGTTTTGGCGTGATTGGTTACGTACTTGCGTTCGAAACGAAAGGTACCCAGAACGAATCTTCCTTCCTTCATTGGTGACCCTGGCCGTGCAAAGGAACCGCACCCTTCACGCGCCGCAGTCGTGGCGCCATCTATCCACCGCACAAGCAACTAAGCCGTCTATCATTGACGCAATTCTCAAAAATCGTCTCACACAAATGACGCAATTCTCAAGTCGTCTCACACAAATGACGCAATCAAAGTCGTCTCACACAA
>BMAV01020538.1:95898-109917 GCA_019973955.1 Trichonephila inaurata madagascariensis | reverse complement strand
CCCCACAGTTTGAGAAACGCTGTTGTAGGCAGATGCATTCAGTTCCCTGCTATTGAAATAAATAAATTCTGTTAAGCAGAAAATGAATATCAAATGGTGTGTTCATTTAGGAAAGAAGGCTACGGAGACTTACTAAATGTGTATGGCAATGATGCATTATCTAGAACTCAAGCTTTTTATTGGCATCGACGTTTCAGAAAAGGCATGAACAAAGACGACGAATGCTCTGCACGTCCGCAGTCTTCCCACACAGCTGAAAACATTGAAAAAGTTTCTGAACCGGTCCGTAAGAAAAGACTTCAAACAATAATTAAAATAGCAGAATCGATTTAGAATATCCAAGGTCACATGTCAACGGATACTCGCTAAAGATCTAAACATGCATAGGGTGTGTCAACACATAGTTCGTCGCATGTTCAGCAAAGACCAAAACGCAATTCGAATGGAAATGGCGAGAGGTTTAATCTCGACTGTTGACAAAGATCCTTCCTTACTTGGAAGAATTCTTATTGTAGGTGAGAATTGGTGGATTGCGGGTCATATAAAAAACATGAGAGAATCGGAACATTGGAAATCTCCATGCAAGCAGAAAGTACGCCAAGATCACTCTAAATAGAAGGGCATGCTAGAGGTGTTCTTCGATATCCAAGGCATTGTGCTTCTGGAATTTATCCCTGAAGGACTCACTGCGAACAAAGAACTATGTAGATAACCAGCGCTGTTTGCATGAGTCGATCCGAAAAAATAGATCAAAATTATGGTCTAAGAAGTCATGGGTGCTATGCATGACAACACTTCTGCATACTGATCCCTCCCCGTCTCTGATTTTCTTCTAAAAATGAAAAAAGCTGTTTTGCCACATCCTCCTTACTTCCCTGATCTTGCCCTCGATGACTTCAGCCTATTTCCTAACTTGCAACGTTGTTTGTAGGGTAGTCGATTTCAATATGCAGATGAAGTTAAAAGTTCATTGTGGGCTGAGTTAAAGGACATGGCTAAAAATGGATTCCAGAAATATTTCGAAGATCCTTTCAAGAGATGGCAAAAATGTGTTGTTACTCGAGGGCAGTGGCACACACAAGGGGGGGGGGTCCTGGGAGTCCGGACCCCCAAAGCCCTTGATTTTTTTCCGATTGGTTATAATTCTAATGCGTAAAATTTAATAAATATTTGTTATTAATGATTAATTTTATTAATTAATGCTAATTATTTATTCAATAATTAATTTTTTACTGTGTTTTGTTCCTGAAAATCGACAAAATCAAAAATAGCATGATACAAGAATGGTGAACTTTCAACCCCGAACCCCCCTTCCTTGAAAAATTCCTGTGTGCGCTACTGCTCGAGGGACTTATTTCGAAGTAGGAAGTGTCTTAGCAATTTAATTTGTAATATTTTTTAAGTTATAGACAAAGCCTCTCAGTTTGAATCCTACCTCATACAACGATATTTTTTGGCTTAGCTGCCACAATAAATATTTCGTTTTTTGTATATTTGAACATATACAAAAGATGATGGTTTGAGCAATTATTTCAGGAATTATGGAGTAATTGTTTTGTACTACAAAATTTGGATTAGTAAATTTAAATATTTATTAGAACGATCATAATTTTTAAATTAAGGGTACATTTTTTACAACAAACATCCAACAGGATTGTGGAATGATGTCAATAGGATTTTGCAATGAATATGCTATTTTGGATGCATTTTAGGTCAGATTGGTCAGTTAAAAGGATGATTTCATCTACGTAATTTTTTCCAATGATAGTATGCACATAGAGAAAAGAATGGACAATATATGTGTAAAAAGGTTAATGTGAGTTAAATGTCCATAAGCGAATCTGAAAGTGATAACAGTTCGGCGACAAGCTGTTGACCTCGGCTGGGATGTTTATCTAATCCATCGACCTACCGGTCCGCATCTACTCCGTGCATGCTTTAGGCGACTGAGACGAAAGGAATCCCTATTCGGGCTAGTGGTTAAGGGCTTTTATTCCCATTCCTTGCGACTTGCAGAGGGAAGCGCCGCTGCAACAGTATTGTAGTTTAAGGTATATGGCTAACTTCTTGGGAGTAATACTTTTATTCCTTCTTTTTCGCTGCTCAGGATACAGATATTGTGAATAATAGTAGACAAAGTGTATATTCTATGGACGCCTTTTATTTTTATAGCTACTGAAATGATCAAAAGATCTCCAGAGGAATAAAAATAGATCGAAAATATTCAAAAAGTAATTACATATGAAGAGTTCAATCAGTGTCGTTTATGCATTTCAGTTATTTCCTCCAAATGAAAAAAACATATTTTTAGAATAATTACAAAAGATACCAACTTAAGCAACATAATTTCAACAAAGGCCGATTACATTTCACCAAATAAATTAGGTAATCGGATAAATTAAGTTACTAAGTTAAAAAGCAGATTGTAATATTATGGAATAGAATTTCAACCTAAATAATGTCTTTAACTAATGTATAATTTAAATGGTAATTAAAAATTGGTTCAAAATATGGAACAGAAATTTAAATAGAGCTAAATATTTTTTAATACAAAATAGATTTATTACACTTAGATTTGATATTCTTTTCAAACTATCAATATACTTTCGCAGAATGATTCTTTTTCAGAGATCTTTCCTTCACTGTAAGATGATAGTAATCTTCAACATACTTAATGTTCTGCCAACTCAACATTCAGCTACTCGACCGAGATCATATGCGATTTGATATTGCTTTACATCCTTTCTGGAAAATTTTTACCATAAAAATGAAAATTTATGGTGCCACTTTCAGACATCGATTATATGATCTTTTTCTCAAAAATTTACTGGTTTAAATTTTAGAATAAATAAATTATTCGTGAGTGTATTTTCTGTATACAGATTATATATAACTTTTGTCCCCTCCGCTTATTTTTAGTGCAACCGTGAAGCTGTGTGATACAGATCAGTTGTAAGAATGTATTTATGGGGGCTCAGTAAAGTAAATTTACTTTACTTTACATCTAGATATTTTTTTTGTTTATTTGAATTTAAATAATTTTCATCAAAACTGATTTTTAAGTAAATATTTGAAAGTATATCTGTAACGTTTGATATAAATAAAGGTAGCATGATATTGATTAATTTAAATATTTAGTTTATTTACGTCCCAGCTATTATTTACAGATTATACATTGAAGTTATTAAAATTATTCATTAGATTATTAGAGACCAAGTTCCATTTGTGAGGGAGGAGTTTTTGGGGTTGGTTCTCAACGAAGTTTTCTGACCATCTCCCGTTCCCTTTCCCTACTCTCTCTAGGCTTCAGGAACGACAAAGATTGGTGTTTCGAGCTTCGAGTTACATCCGGTTCGTGGGCGGATAGAGGTTCCTCCTGAAGTCAAAGTTTGCCAGGGCGATGTCCAAGAGAAGACCGCACATTATTTTGAGGGGTGCAGGTGTTATTGCACGTGTGGTGACCATACCCACAAAGAAGCCGATTCACAGCTGTGGGGAGGGAAATTCCCAGCTACGTCACAATATCATATTCCATTTCATGAAAAAAAAAATTTTATTCATTGAATGTTTTTATTAAAATAAATGGAAATTACTTGCTAATAATACAACAAAAATAAAAGTAAGAAAATAGTAACGAAATAAAAGAAAAACAATTAAAAAACAAAAACAAAAACGAAAACCCTTAATACAAAAATTGAAAAAAAAATCATAAGATATACAGTGAAATTTATTTAACGCGAAAATGCTTATGAAGAAATATCGGAATAATACAATGGTTCCTACAAACTACTATGTATTTTCATACATTTTTTTTTCTTAAAATAAAACAAAAATAGTTTGACACAAAAAAGATTTCCCTTCTGGGAATTAATAAAATACGGAAAACACAAGCCACGCAGGTTCAGCATCAGAAGAATTTGTTGCAGAAGATGATAATAATGTGTGTACAGCCCTAATTATGTAACACAAAGACATTTTGGAGTTTGTTTAAACCCCTCAAAAAATATCGATGCAGGATTCCCACTCTGAAAATGAAAGGAGTAATGCAGCTCTTGATCCCACGTCATACGAAATAAAAAACATCATGAAAAGCATCCGAAATTATTTAGACTCTCATTTCAATGGTGAAATGAATAACAAAATGGACGACATTGAACAATTTGCTGACAATTTGATACTAAAAAAGGTAATGCAAAGAAAAACATCAGATTATTTTCCAAAAACAATAAATGAAAATTTCGTATAAAATTTCATTGTGAATGATTTTGTTTCATTAATTTTTATTAAATCCATGTATTTATACATATTTGTATAAACACAATGTACACTAATAAATTTAAGTGTGTGTTGAATATATGACTTGTTTTGCAATATCCTTTAGCACTAAAGGTATTTCAGTTCCCTCATTCTCGAATTAAACAATTTCCACTGTGTTTCGATTTACTTATAAGATACAAACGCAACATAAAGTGTCAGTTATTTATCTCTTTTGAGAATTTCGAATAGATCATGTAGAAATAAATATTTTTGTCAAACGTATGCAACTGACCTCTCAAATAATGGATACTATACACGCATATTTCCAAAGATATTGACTAAAATCAATAAGAAAAAAAAACCATTTGAAGTCTATTTTTAGTTCAGAAAAATAGCACATTAGAATAATTACGCCAGAATCTTTGATCTTGCAACAATAAAGGAAAGGATTTCTTAGTGAATCGCGCTGATAAACACATTATGTACAGTAACAAGAACTTGACATTATGAAGAGAAGCTCAAACTCGTAAAGTCCACTCACGAAATAAAACGTTGATTCAATCAGGAAAAATAAGTTAATGTAAATTCAGCTGCAACTATGTGTAGTGAGTATTTATTAACGTTCCGCTTTGAAGCCACTTTATGGATTTATTATTAGCTTCTAAAAGAATAGATAATTTGGTTATTTCATTTCTTAGTACACATTAAGATGTAGCAGAAAAGTTGAAATTCATATTAAGAATCGTGAGTGGGTGTATTTTTATGCAGAAGTATCCAAAATAAGAGATCTTTTTGTTTTGCTTTGATGTGAGAACAAAATTAATGAAAATAGCAACGTATCAGAGAGTTTGATTAAAATTGAATAAGAATTCATTTGATTTGAAATACAGTTTTAGTCTTAAGTTATTCAAAAAGTGTATTAAGGAAGTATAGGGAGATGAAAAAATGTATTTTATACGAATATATTTTTCATTTAACCTATTTTTATGTTTAAATAGGATAAATGAAAAATCTTTTCATAACGGTTCCTTTAAATGGATTTAAACAGTTAATTTCATAGTTTTGTTATGAGAAGAAATGATATGTAAATTTTAAACTTCAATAAATTTACAATTCACTACATAAAAAAATTTCCCTCGATCTTGAAATATATTAAAAAGTGAACACACGCAAATTTGGATTTTTTTCAAATTACTCCAGTTAAAATTTCCTATTTCTAAGCTACTTCTGTTGTAATTAATTTCTTTTGTTTTCAAAATCGTTTACTATGTCCTGGTATGTGTTGTCCTAATCTATTAAGTTAGACTTGGATTTTTATAAATAGAGACAATGAAAGTTAAGATCGTTAATAGAAAAAATTTCTTTAAATAAGTTTAAAAAAAAACTTTCATTTAAAAACTTGTAGAGTCTAAGTTGAATCACCTAATTTTTCTGGTGCCAAGGGAAAAATTGTGTTTTTCAAAACGGCTAACTTGAGCTAAATCCTAAGCAGATAGCTTGAGTGAATGGTTGCAACTTGGTACTAAAATCCTACAAAATATTAAGCTAAATTTTTGTCACAAAATCAAGAGGATAGGGATAAAGCAAGGATGCTCTCTTACTTTTCAGGCAATTTTTCCAAAAGATATGGAAATAAATGCATATTGAAAAAAAATCATCTTTATCGATAGAATTAAAATGAATAAATATTTATTCTTCATTTAAAATCTTTAACTATTATTATTAACTCAATTCACTAAAAATGCTTTTTTCTAGGCATTTTTAAATGTTTAATATTTTTAACCAAATTTTTATTTATGCTTCATACCGAATGACAGTTTATTCCTTCTAAAACTTTTTAATTAATTTCGATCTTAACTCATTCTTCTAATTACTTTCATTTAAAACGTATTTATATAGCCATTTTTTAATATTTAATATTTACTTCAGAGGAAGAAAATTTGGCTTTTACGTACATAATACCTATTACGTATTTCGCCAAATCTAAAGACGTAGGCAATCAACAATTTGTCGCCAAATGCTAATCGTGGTTAATGTTATTATAATATATTGGAAAATGTGCGGAAACCGTTTTCCACTATTGGCTGCATATTGCTGCATTGATTTGTCAACATTGGTCGACGGTATAAAACCTTACAAAAAATTTCTTTCTTATGTTTTTCAATTATTTTTTTTCGAAAGCCCTCAAATGTCGAAAAAGTGAAAGATAATTAAATATATAGAATGCAATGAAATTGATATGTATATCCTATTTAACCATAAACTATAAACTTGGCAGAGAAGACTTTAAGAAAAGGAATTAGATAAAATTTGCTTACTAACTGGCATTTTTACTTTATAAGAACACAAATTTTTCTTATAATTCTTGAATTGGAAAAAAAGGGCTTATCCAGTTACTATATAAAAGGAAGAAAAAATCTTAGTAACTTCAGTCAAGTATTAATGTACCATATATTTCGGTGTATTACTCTTACCGGCATATAACGCGCATCAATACTTTTAAGCTGCATTTCTTAATTTTTTACGGATATTTGTCATATAACGCACACTCTTTCTTTTACGAAGAAATCTCAAATATAGTACACAATGCTCATATCTTTTGAAGTCCTTTATTTAAAGTACTATATAAAGCTTTTGAACAATGGTATACTTCTAGATTGATTGATTGATTATTAACGTCGCACTGTTTAGCTACACGAGGGCTTTTGGCGACGGACAACGTAATTTTGAACCATGGTCAAGTGACGTGGACGACACCTGAGCTGGCACCCCCTCTCCTAACTACCACACCACACCAACGGGAGGACGTTTCAGCTCTCGACAGATTTATCGTGCATCGCTGCCCTACACGGCGGGTCTTTAGTGGTACTGGGCTCGAACTCGTGACAAGGCAAGCCACGGTCCGACACCTATACCACTCGGCTACCGCGGCCACAGGTATACTTCTAGAACTAAGCTTCTAAGGAGCAAGTAATGAGGTGTTAAAAAAGTACGTCGATGTTAGAATGCGAAAGAACATTTCAAAAGGAAGCCAAATGTGTCATTCGTCTGAAAATAGTTTGTGAGTTAATAATAAAAGTATAGACTGAAATTAAATCTGATATAATTCCAAAGATATATATAAATAATGTAATATTTATAACACAGTCTAGAGATCAGAAGTGGGCAGACTTTTACACGGCACGGTCTACTTTTAATTTTTTCAAGATGTTGTGGTCCCCCTTGTGACGTAGGTATGATGAGCAAAAATAAAACTCAACAATATTTGTATTTTAACAATAATAAATACTGAAGATGTGTACTTACCTACATAACTATAGTAGAAAAACTTACTCTTTTAAAAAACTTGTGACGTCTCTCGCGTCCTTCTGCTAACATAACTCCTATGTTCTTTGACGGCCACGATTAATGGCAAAACTTTTCCAACCCAATACCAAGAAGATAAACGAAGATAATATGTAAATGAGATATACTATAAAAGGATAGAAGCTTTGATGATAAGATATAGCGCGGCAAGCTTAGAGATAGTAGTGTGGAATCATTCTGATCAATAGCGTGGCAAGCTTAGAGATAGCTTAGTGTGAAATCTTGCAGATCAAGAGTTAGCAGTCCGATAGTTTTGGAAAGAATAGAAGTCCTAGATAAAGAAGTTGGAATCATCATATATAAAGTGAATTTATAGATATCGTTCTTTAGGTAAAGGAAGGAGATCTGCAAAAGGTAATATTTGATATAAGTAATTAGATGAATCGTATTATTAATTATAATTGAGATAAAGGATCTAGTTGCGTGATCTGACTTAAATACAGGGTTTAATTGGGTGTTAACTCTCACTTTAATTAAAATTGTCAAATTAGAATTTAAGTAATATAAGTTATTCTTAATAAAAGTTGTATTAAGAACTACTATGTCTCATCATTTTGATAATCCCACACCTCTAGCTTACGTAGAACCGGAACGACATAGTCATCACAGGATGGCTATGTCGCAAACTACTAAACTAAAACGCAAAATACAAACATAATAATTATACCCATAAATTTAATAACAAATTATGCATTTTCAAAATATTCACAATACATCAAAAAATAAATAATTTTCACTTAAAATTAGTTCTCGTAGCTATAATCTCATAGAAGACTTAGGACTTCATATTATCCGCCCTAATCTAGAATCCTTCGGTATATAATTACCAACTGCTAATCTTATACTGGATTCTAAGCGGTCGCCTGTGAAACGGGAATGTCTTAATTTATGTTATGTTGTCTTAATTATATTCTAGGTTTATAAAATATGTAGATTCACACGTATAGGTAGAGCGAAAGAACGATGTTAAATGAATTGCAGCTTTTTTAAAATTGGGATGCTTTTTATTTCGTCTATAAAATTCCAAAAGTTATTCTTTACAAATTACGTCCTTTTGATAGAGAAAAGAAAAAGCTTCGTTTTCCTTGAGAGATAAAGAGAACATGTAATATATTTTTAGTTATATTTTTCTCATCAACATTGCCAAATGGGTAACCCATGAATGCAACTTTTGATTCTAGTGAAGTAAATTCTTGAAAACGTCTCTCAAGTTTGGGTTGCAGTTTTATTCACCGTGTCTCTTTTATTCACGGGTGTTTCCATTATCTTGATAACCACCTGTGTTTCTTTTAGCATGCGTGTCTAACGCTTTATGTAAAGGCGGTCACCCCAAAATGTCTTGGCGTCCACCGGTAGATCGCGATCGACTTAATGCCCACCTCCGGGTCTAGATGGAACGGAAGATCATTATTTATTTATGAAGCACCGTAAAAGTGGTGGACTGCAGACGAGCTGAAGGTATATCGAAAGACGAATATAGGACGAACTTTTCATTTGATCAATTTATGAACATTTAGTAGGAGTATGTCATTTACTTCAAATAAGCATTTAGAATTAATATAATTTTTAATGCTCCTCTTCTCTTGTTTTTAAAGCTATCATTTTAAGTTCTGGCGTATAACGTGTGCTATCGAATTCCGATCTCATTTTTGGTGTTAAAAGTACGCTTTATACCAGTGCTTCTCAAATTTTCAATATTTGCGACCCAATATTCAATCAAAATCACCCGCCCCCTTTATACAATAACAATGTATTTAATTCAATTATACTAAACTTTTATGCTAAAGCTAGAATACGACTTAAACCTCTTAAATGCCCCAGGCGTATATAAACGTCTCACTCGACCAAAGCGTTCTTTTCCCCAGACGTATATATACGTCTTTCCGAAGTACGATCTTTTTGTGCACTGATATCCATAAAATTATTCCGAATGCAACAAAAGGACCTTCACAGTGTGTCCGGTGGCATTGGGAGTGAATTGCGTAACTTTCAATCGGCAGTTAAGGGATTAATTATAAACCGAAAAAATTATCAAGATAAGTGTTCATTTTTGTATATAATTTTATATATGACGAGACCACACATGGGGTGCCTGGGAGTTCTTAAAATTGTTCTTAAATTAGTATTGTAATATTATCAAATACATTGTGTAGTATTGGTAAATTTATATTATATGAGTGTAAATGTGTACTTTATTATTTTTTTTATACCAGGACGTATTTTGTTTATTTTCAGTAAGTTAGTAATTTTTTTTTAAATCTTTTGTTTTAGATTTTTCAATATGCTCGCGCCCCCTTTTTAGAGTTACCACGGTTTTCAAGGGGGGGGGGTGCGTCCCACAGTTTGAGAAACTATTTTATACGCATGAATTATTTGAAAATTAATTATTTAATAGAATTCCACTCAATAACAATTTTAAGTATACCAGTGAGATGTTCTGAATAATTCAAGTAAACCTTCAGGCTTGAATATACGATTGATATCATAAATTTTCCATTAATTTTATATTAATTCTATTTCATAGTATGACACAATTTTCCATTTTCCGTTTATTTCAATAATGTTACTTCATCTTCCATATGAGAGTTGAGGGAGAATAATTATTTAAATTATTCTCATAGAATACATTTTACCATGCTTTGAAATTATTTTTTCCTGTCTGAATAATTCCAATTGAGTAAATACACAAGCGTGGGTGTTATTAAAACTTATTTGAAATATCATGAATATAGTTCAAAATCATTCGTGCATCAATATGCGAATCAATTTCCTAACCTAGTTCTAATTTAATACGTCTTACAAATTACTCTTAATAGCATATTTGATTTCCTCCTACGACGTTGCTCAATCTTTAATTTTACACAAGTTGAAATAAAATCACACAAAAATTGACTTTAAGTTAAATAGAATTCTAAAGAAAATATTCGGAAATGAATTTCGGTATTTACCTTACAGAAAAGTTCTGAAATATTTTTAGATAAACATACCTTGATAACCTCATCTCCCTTTTAAACGTTTACGAAACATCATTGTAACCCATGTTACAGCTACCATTACATTTTATAGAATTCCACCGTTCTTGCTTCAGAACAGAAACGTAAACATTCCTATGTTTATCTTAAAATATTTCTAGCTGAGTTTTGTGCTCCATCGGTTATTGAAAATCATTAAGAGGTAGAATTAAAAGGTTTTCAAATTCTTGAACCTAAGAATATTTGATTTAACTTCATAAAACTCCAGATTGGTGATATTTGTGTTTGGCTGTATAGGAAGTCAAAATAAGGATACAGATTCAACGATATCGATTTATAAAGAGTTATTACTTAAATGTGTGGGTTTACTTAAAATCAAAGCTTACGAATGCTTAAGACAAGAAATAAAGATACGAGACACAGATAAACTGATAATAATGATAAATCAAAGTATTTTAAATACTGACATATTTATTTAGTATCTTTAATACAATTTTGAAATAGTTAATATCGTTGATTCATAGTTGTTGATCCGATGCTTAAAATAGGTTTCAATTATTCCAAATTAAATAATTCAGTTATTGAACAGTGATAATTAGATTTATTTATTACAGATATAATTAAATGTAGAATAGATTTATTTCGAGTTAAAAAGTGAACTATATTATAAAGTTTGAGTTTAATGTTTCTCGAAATGATTTATATAACAATTAAATGTATCGATAACTGAATAAAATTTCTTTTTCACTCTGTTATTCTTTTTGCTTTTAATATCGTTTTGGATTGACTGAACAGAAAATTTTTGCGAATTACTATTCATGATCATTACCCGGATGATTCTTGGTTATGTGTATATACTGATTGCTCAGCTGCAGTGGCTATTAAAAATGCTCTGGATCTGGAGTTTTCTCTATACATTTAACATTGTCTTTTGCTGTTAGAAAACATTTTGACAGGTCCTTAAAAATTACCAATCCCTTTAAAAGTGAGAAGTCGAGGTTTTTCGTCGAGGAAATAGATAATTGGTTGAATATATAGAATTGCATTTTATTGAAGTGGATTCCAAGACATTGAAAGTTATACAGAAATGAAAAAGCAGATACTTTGTGACCAAGAGAGAATCCCAAAAGACGCAACCAGATCATTCTTCGGCTTTGGGGCATGTAAAGCATCACGTATCCTGCGCTATTATATATAAATGTTCCAGCCCGTATATTAAGAGGGTTTCAAGGAAAAAAATAAATTTCTTTTTGAGTAAGTCAACATGAATTTCTGGTTCTTAGCCTAGATCTGTCAGTTTTAGACTTGGCGTTGGTCATGACTTTTCACAGGTTTTCCAGTATTGAATGCGAATTACGGATTCAGATTCCTGCCCACTTTACGACCAGTACGTACCCACCACAGGATAGATCTTCTTAATATATATGCCCAAATGTTCTAAATTGTTTTTCTTTTAATGTTGCTGACTGAGCCTTTGGTGACTGTTTCTAACGTTCTGCATTGTATATTCGGCTCCTCGTTAATTTTATAATGCACCAACATTAGTCAAAGGCACCTTTTTTATTTTTAAATTTTAAATTAACTTAGTTCTTATGTAAATTATATATACTGCATACCAGACTGAAAATATTCGATAAAAGAGAAGCTCTAGTCGTTCTCAAACCAGTTAACCTCTTTTATATTTGAGATATTTTGAATTCGAAATTTTGTTAAAAAAAAATTAACAATTTTGGAGTACTGTAGGGGTATTTACATAAGCCAGCAATAGCCTCCGGACAGGGGTTATTACTTTTGTCTAGAGGTCCTGTTACCTGGTTTCGGATCCATAGGTAGCGGGTTGTATCTTCCACAAACGGATTAAAGAACACACTTCACAATTGGGGGATAGGCAATCGATTTAAACATTTTGAACACTCACTAACATGTACAAAAACAACACTCTCCGGTTGGCATTACTTTACTCACAATAAAACAAATATAAGTGTGCACAGGGGTCAAACTCTGATTTTACCACTGCGGTAGGACGAAACAATACTTTTTCTCCTGGCATGCCTCGTAATTATGGTGAAAACACCGTCCTCAATTACTGTTACTATTAATACCGAATGTGTCTACCATTCCTGTAAGTTGTGTCAGCATTCATTCTCATTTTGGAAACATGAAGCTACATATAGTTTTTAAGGAAGGATGCGACATAGCCATCTGTCGATAGCTATGTCTTGGGGTTTCCGCGTAAGTTAGAGGTGTGGGATTATCGGAAGGATGAGACATTCTATAATTCTTAATATGACTTTTATTAAGAATTTAACTTAAATTACTTAGATATCGAACAAACTTATATTAAGTGAGAATAAACCAAAGTACGCCGTTTTAACTAACTCAGATCGCGTAATTAGATCACTTATCAATATAACTAATTAGATCCGCCTAATCTCGTTTCAATAATATACTAGCGTTCAGAATATATTCTCCCTACCTTGGTTGAATACTCAATGATTCAATTACTTTCAGGTAGACTGATGGGCTCGTGTGCAATAGTATGCACCTTGTATAGATTAGCGAGGTGGGCGTCTTGATTCTAAACCGTCGATCCACACTTTTTCATTTCCGAACTAAGCTTTCTCCAAATTGCCATCATTGCTCACTAAACTTTCTATCCTTTTAAAGGTTATCTTATTTGCATCTTTGCTTCGTTTTACTTCTTGGATTTGGGTTGGAAAAGTTTTGCCATTAATCGTAGCCGTCAAAGAACGTAGGGGTTATGTTAGAAGAAGAACGCGAGAGATGTCACAAGGATACTGCAATTTTGTGTCATAGATCTTCTGAGAAGTTACGCTTTGCCTAAACTACCTCACCACTCGATTTTCTTAACACTCCAAGTGGTCTGCAAGTAAAATTCCGCCATTCCAGAGATGCGTTTTCTGCCTTCAAGCAAGATTCCCAAAAGCATCCGAACCGCATTCTTAAAAATACGGCTCAACCGCTTTTGAGAACCCCACCTAAAAGCAAAAAAATATGTGTGGTGCATTTTTGAAGCATCTCCAGTATGGCAAGACTTTAAGTGCAGACCACTTAGAGGGTTAAGACGAAGGGGGATTGTCATACGACATTCCTGTTATTCCATGTGACAGTGTAGATAAAATTAACACTAAAAGTATATGAATCAGCACCGATTACAAAGCTCGAAATGTCAAGCACTATCCTGTTACAGTGCTTAATATTTGTTACGGTAATACTTGTTAAATGTAATAATAATGATGAATGTGTTATCTATGAGCCATTAAATTTATTTTTAAAGACTTGGCTTGTTTTAAAAGAAAAAGTCAGAGTACTTTGAATTTCGTAGCTCCAAACTATTTGAGGCTGAGAGAGTATAGAACCATGCAACTTCCCCTAATTGTGTTTGTTGACTTTTGGCTGTACA
>BMAV01020538.1:75123-92547 GCA_019973955.1 Trichonephila inaurata madagascariensis | reverse complement strand
ACACACACACACACACACACAAAATATTATTATTTTAGAAGCATTTTTCATAAAAGGAGAACATTTTGAAAAAAGGTTATTCTAAGTTATTTTTTTGCCGAAATATTGTATTTAAATAATTTTGTTTGTCAAAATGTGCTTAAAACAATTTTATAAATGTATTCTAATCTAAGTGCCACTAAATATCCCGAAAAGTATCCATTTATGCGCTTTTTTAAAATCACGGTTCCAAACATAGTCGGATACCTTAAGAAAACGGCCCATGGAGAAGAATATCAAATGTAGAATTCTCTACCTCTCGCATAAAGAATCTGACATCGCTAACGTCATGAAAGTACAACACATTAAAAGGGCAAGCTACGCTGTCAGAATGGACGAAGACCGTACCACTAAAAAAGTCTTCAATGTCCAACCAATCAGCACACGGAGAAAAGGCAGACAAAATTTAAGATGGAATGATGGCATAGAAAATGACTCCTAGTTTTGAAAACTAAAAATTGGAGAGCACTAGCAGGAAAAAGACTGATTTGGAAATAGCTTCTTGAGAAGGCCAAGGCCCACCCTGGGCTGTCAAGCCACTGATGA
This sequence comes from Trichonephila inaurata madagascariensis, assembly GCA_019973955.1. Classification (NCBI taxonomy): domain Eukaryota; kingdom Metazoa; phylum Arthropoda; class Arachnida; order Araneae; family Nephilidae; genus Trichonephila; species Trichonephila inaurata. Next base: position 91,962 of record BMAV01020538.1, on the reverse strand, counting down.
AGAAATTCGTAGAACAGAGTTTTTAAATGTAGCTTTAAAGAGTCACAGGAATCCATAATTTAAAGAGGTATACACATTAAAAAGATTTATCGTTTGGTTTGATTAAACTTCATTTATGAGGTATACAATCAATTTTGAAACTTTTAGAGGACTTGGTATCCCAAAAATGACCGAACTATCGCTTTTTTACTTTTATTTAATCTTAATTTTTGCAATATAATCTTTCGATTGATATATCACTTTTGCATGTCGGAAAGTTAAAAGTTGGGTAAAACTTCATCTGAAAAATATAAATTAATAAGTTAGACAACTTGACCACCCCCCGTTTTAGTAAAAAAAAGCTTACAAGAACGTTTTGATAAAAAAAATCTTTTTAACGTCCTTTTATAAGCTTCACTTGTATATAACGAAGTGGCCGCGGTAGCCGAGTGGTATAGGTATCGGATCGTGGCTTGCCTTGTCACGAGTTCGAGCCCAGTCCCGCTAAAGTCCCGCCGTGTAGGGCAGCGATGCACGTTAAATCTGTCGAGAGCTGAAACGTTCTCCCGTTGGTGTGGTGTGGTAGTTAGGAGAGGGGGTGTCAGCTCAGGTGTCGTCCACGTCACTTGACCATGGTTCAAAGTTACGTGGTCCGTCGCCAAAAGCCCTCGTGTAGCTGAACAGTGCGACGTTAATATTCAATCAATCAATGTATGTAACGAAATCTTTGGAATCAATTTTTACCCACTTTAAAAGGTCAGATTATTTCCCAATTTTGCTCACTTGTCCAGGACCGATCACAATACAATAATTAAAACATTTTGTCCCATTGTCCTGATCAGGATCATCCGGATGAACGAATTTCCCCTTTCAGATCCCATCCCGCATCTAGCAACTAATTTCAGATCCCATTTCCAAATTTGGTGACTAAAGATTAATTTACAACTTTGATCAATTAACTATAAAAGGGTGTTTTTTGTTTTTTTAAACTATAATTTTTATTTAAAAAGAGAAATAATATCTATAAAAATGAAGCAATATATAAAGCACGATACTACTGAGGCATTACAATAATATAATTTTTTTTCTTTATGAAATGTGTGCATGTAAAATGTTTGAGAATTAAGGCATTTTATACTAATAATTTCATAATTTCAGTTCTTATTCCTCATATGTTTTTCATACAAGTACAATATTTCAGTTTATTAGGAAAAAACACTAAAATTTCTGACATAACTGAAAAAAAAAACATTTAACCCTTTTCTTGAATTTTCTTGTGCAATTAATACTCTCTAAAAATTCATCATTTATAAAAATGTATGGGTTGAAAAAATACGAAAATGCAATTATTTTGAAGAAAAATATATAACTAATGTCTTCAAGTATTTTAAGTTTATTTATGCATATTATAATTATTTTTTCAGAATTATAAACTTTAAAATTGTTTTTCTCAGTTTGTGTGATTTTTGATACATTAATGCTACAAAAATGCTACTCCTTTCAAAATTATTTACCAATCCCTTCAATTTCCGAAGGATTTGGGGGGCTGCGGTAGCCCAGTGGTAAAGGTATCAGATCATGGTAGGCATGTCATGAGTTCGAGCCCAGTACCACGAAAGACCCGCCATGTAGGGGAGCGGTGCACGTTAAATCTGTCGAGAGCTGAACGTCCTTCCATTGGTGGGGTGTGGTAGTTAGGAGAGAGGGGTGCTAGCTCACAGGTGTCATCCACGTCACTTGACCATGGTTCAAAATTACGTGGTCCGTCGCCAAAAGCCCTCGTGTAGCTGAACAGAGCGATGTTAATATTCAATCAATCAATCATTAGCATTGTAGTGCAGACGTATATCATAGGTGACCGTAGCGCCACCTGCAAGCGCTATATAAGGGGAGTACAGATGGGAGATTTGCAGTACGGCATTTGTTTTTCGTGAGTTTTTTTTTGCGCAGTCTGTTTACCTATTCCTTGAGGAAGACAGCGAGCGTCTTTTGACCAAGTTTCTGAATTTGACCAAGAAACAAAAGTAGCCGAAGGGACTACGGATTATCCTTCAGAGAAATTGCTCAACGTGTTAGACGAAACCAAGCAACTGTGATGACAGAAGGAAATAAATTGGTTTCATACATCATTTGCGGTGGATGTGCTTGCCTGACCTGATCTTTGTTTTATCAACTCACATTTTATCTACTGTTATCGGATTTCATTTACTAAAAGTATATGTATATATATATTTTCAAATATATATATATATATATATTCACATTCCCTAAACTTTCACCAATTGCCGATACATTTCAACAGGCGGATCTTCTCTAAACTAAAATACCTCACCACAATCTTCAGATCTCATTTGCTAACCACGTTTCTATCACAATACCTCCATTTTCCTTAACTTTGGAGTGCTACTTATAAAAACCTACTTTATTCCATTTTTTCTGTGAAGCTAGAATACTCACTCATATAAACACTCATTAAAGCCCCCCTGTTACATTTTGAAATATTCTCATATGCCATAAAAAAGTCAATAACAAAACAGCAATATACTTAAGAAGCAGTGTATTATGCCACCTCGCACCTAGAGCAAAGAGCTCGTCTGGGGACAAAACCATGGTAAACATACACCTGATGCCCCATTGTTTCCTGTCTATTTGTTTTGAAGGATTTAATTCTTGAAATGTAAATTTAGACTTTTAATACCGAACATTAAGGGATGGATATTTTGCATTCGTGTAATATTTACTTAACTGAAATTTACTGACACTCCTGGTATATTTACAGACGCTGTGACTGATCAATGGTATGCGTGCATTCTATCTGACGAGGTTTACACCTGTTGTTGTTCTGTGTTCATGCTGGTAGATCAGCGTTTCTCAAACTGTAGAGCGCGCCTCCCTAGGGGGCGCGAGCATATTGAAAGTCGTAAACAAAAGATTATTTTTAAAAAATGATTAAATTACTGAAAGTAAACAATTAAAATACATTCTGATATAATAAAATATACACATTTGCACTGATATAAAAAAAAACTTATAAATGTATCTGTACTGCAAATCGTATTTTAACAATACTATAAAAACTAGTTTAATAATTATTAGTGACCCCTTCGCTTGTCACATATAAAATTATGTACAAAAATTAACAATTATCTTGATAATTTGTATGGTTTATAAACAATCCTTTAAATGACGACAAAAAGTTACTCGATTTGCTGCCCAATGGCACCGTTTTGAGATGGGGGGGGGAAGGAATAAATAAGCAAAATTCCTCTCTGTGAAAAAGGTAGATACTTCACAAATACTATCAAGGGCCTTTTTTATTGTAATCCAAAACCTTCGAAATAATTTTATAGATAGCAATGCATAGAAAAGATCGTACTTTGAAAAGACGTATATGTACGTTTGGGGCAATTATCGCTTTGGGTGAGTGAGGCATTTATATACGTCGGTGGCGCTAAATAGCTTAAAGTCGTATTATAGCTTTAGCGTCAAAGTATATATTATTGAATTCAATATATTGTTATTGTAAGGAAAGGGGGCGCGATGAAAATTATGATTGAATATTGGGTCGCAAATATTGAAAGTTTGAGAAGCACTGTGGTAGATTGAGACAGAAGTTACAAATATCGGGATGTGATATTATGATGCAAGCGTATTCTTGTCATTTTAGAATTATGCCAGTCTCACCCAAATTTCCAAATCTTTATGCACTAAAAGACGTTTTAAATGCGTACAACATGTTATTGAATAGGGGAAAAATTAAGGCCTCCACAATACATTTAAATTTTGGAAATTTCTGTGAGACATTTGATGTACATTTCCTACCGCATATTTTCAGAAGCTCGCCAAATTTAGGATCAGTTCCTTTCTGCTGCGCTTCGTTCCTTTGATGGTCTTACCGAGTGTAGTTCCAAGCTTTTATGTATAAGTCTATAGAAACATTGTATCAGTAATTAATAAAAATTAAAAATAAACGAATTACATTTTATATTTTATAGCTAATACAAATCCTTAGGATGCCATATAAAGACACTAAAATATTTCTCTTTTAAAATAAAGGTTTAAATTGATTATTTAAAAATTTCTTTAAGTATTGAGACTAATATTCTTTGCCACAGTTACTTTAATTATATTTCTTTTTGGCTAAAAACTGCAGATAAAATGAATAGAAAGCTATACACAATGGAAATGACAGAAAAATTAGTATAAAAAACAAGTTATAGAATAGATATTTTTATCAATATTCTTTTTTTCATAAATGTTACTTTTATATCTATAAAATCTTTAAATAAGAAACAATTACTGTCAAGTAAAACATCAACTGTTGATGAACATCTAATAATATAATTATTGTTAGATGAACATTAGGATGATATAATTACATATCCTCAGCAGAAATGTGTTGATTTTTGTCGCAAGCAATATGTTAAAAATTAATTTTCATGAATTTTATAAGTATGAAAAAAATACGTCAGTACGAAGAATCATTGAAATATCCATTCATTTGAAGTCCAGTTGAATGTCTAAAAAATTTTCTAAAGAGATTTAATGTTTCTCTTATTAGCCACGTCTGGTGTATTAATTCATAATCGAAACTTGCATACTTTGGCTGGTCAAGAATATTGAGAGAATAGATTTCTGAATTTAATTCAAACATTAAAAACATAAGTAAATATTGAAAAAATCCTTTTTAAAACGGCAAATCCTTAAATCACTTTTAAATTCTTAATTTGGAATAATTTTATTTATTTGTTTAACAACTCTACTATAAAGACTTTAAATTTCGACTTTAAAAAAAGTTCAATTATTTGTATGAGAATTAGTACCAATAAATGTTAAATTACGAGCAATATATTATCATGCTTTAAGGTATCCGACTACGTTTGGAACCGTGATTTTGTAAAAGCGTATAAATGGATAACATTTATGATATTTGGTGTCACTTAGATTAGAAAATGTATATAAAATTCAATCTATTTTAAAACTATTTAATTACGTAAAAATTAAATAGCCAGCTATATACATATATAAGATCTTAAGTCTAATCATTTAACAAATTCACACAAAATTAAGTTTATTTTGTAACCAAAAATAATTACAAAAATAATATTCAGGTTTCGTTAGGTTTAACAACTAATTTCACAAGGAAAAGTGTGTTATTTTAAGAGACAGCTCATTTATAAAAGTTTTATTCTAAAAACTGTTTAGGGTCTATATAAACATGTGAAAAAATGTGGAACTCCATGCCTAACTCTGGTGTTGATATCTTCCACTTCATTTCTCAGTGCGAGGATAGTTAAATTTGGCTCCGATAGTGGACTACTCTTTAAATAAACCTGAAATCGTAAAGTTATTGGTTGACGTGGGAGAATTACACACCTCGGGTCAAATTCGAAGCGTCAAACGTGGTTGCGAAACTTATTTACGGTTCGAAGATTAAGATTACTACATTAAGTTCAGATGGAAAATTTTGTCATTAAATCTTGTTGAAGTTCCAAATGTAGGAGCAACTGAGCTATCGCAAACGCGTAAACAGCGTTCAGTGTTCAAATAAAGCAATTGTTTCTAATTAGAGAACTCGAGAGAAACTTGTGCACAGTAATCACTTGTTCTAATCGTTAGGGATGTGAAAACGTTTCCTTAATAGTGAATGGGGGAACAAATCGCTGTTGAATACCTTTACTAATGATAGGGAAAAATAAGCCATCTAGGATATAATATGCTGGAGAATCAATTTTTCCCTCTCACGAAAGAAAGATGAATTTATATTAATCCAGTGCTACTAAAACTTTCAAAATTTCAATCACAATTTTCCTCACGCCCCCCCTCTCTCCCATACAAAAAAATGCATTGAATTTAATAATACTATACTTTGACACTAAATCTACAATACGACTTGTGACGGGCTCATCGCGTTTTCTACTAAAATATCTTCTTGCCCTGCTATCCATAAAGTTATTCTGAAGGATTTAGGGGACTGCGGTAGCTCAATGGTAAAGGTATCGGGTCATGGTACGCATGTCATGAATTTGAGCCCAGTAGCACTAAAGACCCGCCATGTAGGGGCGCGGTGCACGTTAAATCTGTCGGGAGCTGAAACGTTCTCCCGTTGGAGGGGTGAGGTAGTTAGGAGAGAGGGTGCCAGCTCAGGTGTCGTCCTGCTCACTTGACCATGGTTCAAAATTACGTGGTCCGTCGCCAAAAGCCCTCGTGGAGCTGAACAGTGCGACGTTAATATTCATTTATTCATCCGAAGAATTAGGAATACAATAAAAAGACCTTCGGTGTTTGCAAAGGATTTACTTATTTCGAAAAGCGCATTCCTTTTCATCCCCCCTCCTTCAATACATCACATAAGTGAGCCTACCTGCAAAATGTTAACATTGGGGAGTGTGAATTGCGTAACTTTTAATCAGCTGTTAAGGGATTAATTATTAACCATAGAAATCACAAGAGTGTTAATTTTTGTACATAATTTTATATATGACAAACACACATTGGGTCACTGGTAATCATTAAACTTGTTCTTAACTTAGTACTGTTAAACTGATTATAAAATACATTGGGTAGTACATTTATAAATGTATTTTACCAGAGCTTTTTATTATGTCAGAATGTAATTTGTTCGCGTTTATTTTCAGTAAATTAATAATTTTTTAAAAATAATCTTTTGTTTTCGACTTTTCAATACGCTTGACCCTCCCCCCTCCCGTAGAGTTATCACGCCCTCCTAAGGTTCGCACTCCACTGTTTAAGGAATGCTGTATTAACCCATTAGTGTTAAAATTATAAATAATTTTCTATTGTTATTGGTTATCTCCAGAAATATTGGATAGCCGGGGTAGCCTAGTGGTTATGGTGACGAACTCGTGGCCGGTGTTTCAAGAGTTCGAGCCAGAGTGCCGTTTCAGAACTAGAGCACTGATGCCCTTTAAATCTGTCTAGGCTCAAAGTCCACCTGTTAGTGTGGTGTATTAATTTGAGGCAGTAACTCTGTTGTCGCCCTAGGTACTTGACCAAGGTTCAATAATATGATTTTCGTCACCAATAACCCTCGTCTTGCTTTATAATGTGACGTTAAGTTAGTTTTCTTATTTCCACTTCTTCAGCAACTCTGTTTTTAGATAATGATAGGTTCTGTGAGATTGTAAGTGAATTGTGCAGCAACGTACGCCTGCTTATACTATCAAGTATCTGTCGCTGGAAAATTGAAACTAGGAATTTTATCAAATCCCTAAGGGAGATAATGAATTGGCGGGAGATGTTAAAATAACGTCTCTTCAAGGTCATTTCCCTGATAAAAGTGAGGGATTTGAACAAATTCCTGATCTGTTTTAGTGAATTGATGGAATAATATTGTCGGGAGTTTAAAAGTGTTTATTTAACAAATACGGTACATTATTAAACGTAAAAGTAAGTAATACAACACAATAGTCAATGAAATACAAATTATTTATTCGAAACTAATTAACAAATAATTAGAAAATTAGGCTGGTATTTTTTTATGTGTAACATCTTTGATCTTGGTTGCTTACACACTAAAATGTTAATCCCTATGTTAATCCTATGGTGCCATTTTTTTAAAGATACTGTGTTGATATTTAGGGGATTGAGAGTAAAAACTGTTTGGCTAGGAAGTACAGGAACTTGTCCCCCCTCCCTCCCAGGTGTCTCTCTTCTCCTAAACAGCTTTTTGCCTATGGGCATCCCGACTAGTTCATTTCATCATTTCACTGAAACAGTTCAGGGATTTGATAAAATCACTTACTTTTAATAAGGAAATGACCTTAGAGGAACCTTATTCTAACATCTCCTGTCAATTTATCATATCCCTTAGGGATTTGATAAAATTCCTAATTTGGTCATTTCCCTGCGGCATATCCACTGCCAAATCGGTATGTTTAATGATGGCGGAGAATTTATTCCTGCTATATGAAGATACATTGAAATAAAGAAAAACTGAATCTGGATCCATTCAGTGAATAGAACAATAAACACTGATCCTTACAACAATTTCGATGTTTTTGAAACATGTTGACTCCTATTAATTAATTTATTAATTGTTTATTGACGTCGCAGTTAAAAACAACATGATGGCTATATTGCCTAAAGGGAGCTGGAAACCTCTCTCTCTCTATATATATACTGGCAATGTTAAATTGGCTGTTTTCGATGTACATTTTCCCAAAATCTGTTATATATCCATGCTTGAAATTTTTCATACAATTAAAGTACACCTTTTTATTATACTGAAATGAGATTTTAGCTAATTTTGAATTTTTTAATAATTTATGAAATATTTTATCAAACATTGCGAAATTTGACCCATTTTTCACATAAAAAATTTGTAAAAAATAAATTTTTGAATTTTTTATAAAAAGTTCATTTATATTAGTCATCATTATAAATATATCATAAAAATTTACGTACCTGTGAGCAGCAGTAGTTTCTCAGAAAAAGTACATCGAACATCAAAATTTACATTTTGAGATAAATTGGTTTTAATGTATACAGTGAGACTTCTCTAATCGGCTAGGAAATAAAAAATAAAAGGCTCAATTTACAATAAAAGATAGATGTTTTGGTTTATATCAGACGTTCAACTTGTAAGCAAAAACGAAGTACTTTGCTTACATTTTTCGCCATTCAAATAGGCGTGGCCCAGTTTCAACGATTATTTAAAAATAGATTATAAGGGCTTTTAATTACCCTAGAGGTTAAAGAGTAAGGGGTATTTTTAGAAAGGTTAAAATGTATACAAATTAAAAATGTAAAAATATCAAATTGTCAAAAAAATAAGATTTTAGCTTTCCAACTGCCCTTAAGCTCTCTGTGTAATATTGATCATCGTTAGTCTTGGCAATCCTCCCCAGGCTTTATGTAGGACGGTTTTACTTGAGGCAACTTTGCGCTAGTCATTTTGTGTTTCCTGTCACCACACTTTTAGTGTAAAGCGAATTCCTTTCACACCCAGACACATTGATTAAAAAGGGAATGACATAGGACAAAAGGTGAGATTCTTTGAGGTGTGAGAATGAAAGAAGTATAGATACTGGCAGGTGTGTATGAAGAATTTTTTTCTGAATATACAACCCACACGCACGAGTACATTTACATTAACAAAATTAAAAATTAAAACAATTTTTTTTCCCGAATTATTAGTTCTATTCTTTTTTTCAGTTCTTTTCGAAAAAAGAGATAAAAATTCTTTTAAAATATAGCGAATACCAGTGTAGATTTAGTACTTCGATTGTGTATGAAGTCCTTTTTGAATTTTCTTGTATTACCATTGATATATATGAAAAAATAGATATACAGTGCTTAGGGAAAAAAAGAAATAAAAAAACTAATCCAAATAGAAAAATATAGTTGATTATCATTCATTTAATTAAAGTGGGAGCTGAGAAGGAATTGAATCGGTGTTTGAAATTAATTGTGAAAAATATGAGAAAACTATTCAAAAAATGAAGAATTCATTTTCTAAAGAGAACTGAAATATTCAAACAATATCAGATTTATTTTTAAGCCTTAGATTGATTGCTTTTTGTATAGAATAATCGCTTTTTTTTAAAAAAAAAATTCTTTTGATTCTATTGTGTAATATTGCTAGTAAAGAATAGGTATCTCCACTATGAATGTTCACCTATGCAAATTAAAAAGGTTTTTCTATGTATTGTAGAAAGATTCATGCTTTGTTTTGCATAAGGGCTAATATCTACTATCTACTATCTACTTTTATATTTTTAACGAACGTGAATAACTGAAATAATATAAAATGAATTTTTTAATATTTTATGCGTACATGATAAAAAAAAATTCAATGAACATAACATTTTTTGAAGTATTACAATTGTAATAGTTAGCATTTGTATGAGAACTAAAGGTTATATAAGTGCAAATTCAACGACATGGTCTAGATAAATATCGAAGTTGTGATAGTATAAATAAATGAAATACAAAATTAAAAAAAATTAATCATTGTGCTTTATAGACATGAACGTAATACAAATTATTTGAAATTAAAAGTCTTTGGTGTGTGTTCGGGTGAAAAGTTGTCGAATACCCGTACTAGGAAATGTTAAAAGTCCTGCGATTCAAAATTTCTAGAGTTTCTTCAATAGTTAATTAACACTCAAAATTTTTTAAGTACGTAATTTCAATTTTTAATTTTTCTAATAACTGCGCGTTACGTTATGAAGTTTTGGTAGTTTTCATATGTTTTTTAGAAAATAAATTTTTTTGCTTCTAAATTTAAAAAAAAATATAATTTAAAACCTTCGACGATTTAATTCCTTTTTATTTAACGGTTTCTTTCTGTTTTCATATAAAATAAGTCAAAAATTAATTTGGTACAAAAATTAATAAATTGTAATTTTTCCTGTTGTTTCAAAGCAAAAAAGGAAAAAAAAAAAACCCAAATGAGAGATTTTTTCGAATGTAAAGAATTAATAAAATGGTATTTTTTTATGATGCAGCTTCTTGTGGAAGCAGTAACCCATTAGTTATACTCACGATCTCGCAGCCGGTGTATAATGAGTCTAATCCTTATTGGCACTGAAAACTCGGCGTGAAGAGGTGCTGATGCATGTTAAATTTGCCGAGGTTTAAAGTTCTTCCATTGGTATGGTTTAGAGGCTTATGTATGGTCCTCGTCGACCCTGGTTCGAGGTTACGAGACCCAACCCCTATAGCCCTCGTTTTGATTTATAAATTGATATAAATAAAAATACCTTCATCCTGTAGTTTCATTTAAGGTATCCGATTACGTTCGTCTGCGTAAAAGCTTACAAACGGATTTTGCAAAAGCTTACAAACGGATATATGTTTTTTAAATATTTAATGTCATTTGGATTAGAATACACGTATAAAATTGATTTAAGAATATTATTGTAATATATATAAAAGTTATTTAAATGCAATATTTTGGCAAAAATTTAACTTATAATTACATACTTTCAAAATATTCTCCTTTTCTGAAAAATACTTCTACGATGATAATACTTTGCGTATATATAGTTAAGACTTCTCCATAGAGCCTGAACCAGGAGTTTTGAAAACTTCACACTATTTTCTGAGTTATCATCAATTGAAATAATTATCGGCGTTTTTTTGTTAAAATGTTTTCACTCTGATGTATTAAAATATGAATAAAGCAACTTCTAAGTGATGTATTTCAAAAATCCTAGTTCAGGCTCTATGCAAAGGTCTGAGATATATATGGGGAAACTATTATTATAATAAAAGCCCTTTCCATAATAGGAGAATGTTTTGCTAAAATATGACTAATATTTTTAAAACAACCTTATTCTTGTATTCTAATCTAAGTGGCCCTAAATATTAAAAAAAATATCCGTTTGTACACTTTTATAAAATCATAGTTCCGAACATAGTCAAATACCTTAAGGTGACATTCGAATTAATTGCAGGGGTTCATAACAAAAATTTGCATTGGACTAAATGGAAATAGAAAAATTCAGAACTCTATTTATGTAATAAGAGAAAAATATTATAACAACGCATCACAATGTTTCATCTTTGTAAGTTTGCACTATCCAAATATTCAAATGCACAAGAATATATTGCAGGTACTGAATAGTATCTTTCATACCTTTTATTGAATCAAAATATTTCTTAAAAATTGAATGAACTGAATGAATCAAAATGACACCCATAAAAATATAGAATTATAAATCGAAAAATCAATTTATTTCTCGGATACATTTTTAAAATTGAAAAAAAAAACGTAGTGAATTTATATACAGATGACTTACCTTCTTTAAAGCAGTGAGCAAACATTCAGTGTCAACATATTTGATATGATCTGCTTTAATTTTTCGTTTGCTGATTTCAACTGGAAAACTTTTCCAATCAGAACTTATGTTATAATCGTCAAACAAAAAATAAAGGAGAGTGTGGGAGTAAACGTTATAAGGCAAAAGTTGTTTGGAATTGAAATCAGATTTTTGATTATCAATGAAACAGTGAAATATTTGATTTAATGCATGAAATCTTACGATAAGTTTTGTTTAAATGATAGAGTATTAGAAAGAGAGTTTCTCTTTTTCAAAGCACGTATGTTTTGTAAAATATGTGTGTGTATCTATCTACACCAGCGTTTCTCAAACTGTGGGGCGCCCCCTAAGGGCTAAGGGGGCGTGATAACCATGCGAGGGGGCGCGAGCATACTTAAAAGTTGGAAACAAAATATTATTTAAAACTACTTACTTTAAAAAATTTATTACTTTACTGTGAAAGTAAACAAACAAAATACATTTTGGCATAATAAATAAAATATACATTTACACTGATGTAATACACTTATAAATGTATCAGTAGTGCACAATGTACTTGATAATTAATTTAACAATGCTAAGTGAAGAACAAGTTTAATAATTTACCAGTGACCAGGCTCGTCATACATAAAATTATATACAAAACTATTTTCTTGATGTTTTGTACGTTTTATAATTGATCCCTTAATTGCCGATTAAAAGTTACTTGATTCGCTCCCCAATTGCATCATTTTCGCTTAGGCTTGCGTATGTGGTATTTTGGGAGTATATTTTAGCATGTATGTGGCATTTTTGAAATAAGTAAACTCTTCGCAAACACTGTCAAGAACATTTTATTACATTTCAAAGCCTTATGAATAATTTTATAGATAGTAGTGCACAGAAAAGATCTTACTTCAGAAAGACGTATATATGCATTCGTATATATGCATTAAAGCCCTGGCTGAGCCCAACGTACATATATACACGGGAGGCACTTAATTGGTTAAAATCGTATTGTAACTTTATCGTCAAAGCACATCATAATTGACTTTAATGCATTGTTATTGTATGAAGAAGGGGTGTGTGATGAAAATTATCTTTGAATATTAGGTCGCAAACATTGAAAGTTTGAGAAGCACTGATCTACACTCAATACCAAAACTTAAACACGAAAGCAGTGGAAAGCGAAAAAAATCGACAAGTACTGTATTGATTGACACACACACACACAAATTGTGTCAAGAATGTTGCAAATATGCTAATATAGGAAACAAAAATAAAACATTACGTGCTAGGTAGATAGTATTTAATTTTCATAAGATGAAATCATAAACAAAGTGACGCTTGATGGAGCCAAAATGTTCTAAACCAGCGATACTCAAACTGCAGCCCGCATGTAGCTCACCGGAATTTCCTGAGTGGCCCACTGATGGCCCATTGCACTAACAAATTTAATTAAGAACAACGTATTAGAAATTCTATGAATCAAGCAACCAAATATATAAATTTTGCTATCGATATCGTGCTGGTATGAATTGCGAGATTTTTTCTTTTTGTTATTGTAACGGTTAGTGATAACAAATAACAGTGAAGTAACGACAACTTTATAGATGAAACTAATTTTTATAACTAACCTTCACGTCTTCCAAGCGAAGAATATCTAAAAAAATGTATGTTGTTTCTAAGACGATTAGGATCTTGACTAAATTTCGCAGAGAGAAACAAACATGGATCAACAACTTGTTTGATTTGTCGTGAAAATTTAGCATTTAAAAAATGTAGTTTTCCTCGTCATTATACCACTAAATACAAATATTTCAATGGTTATTTTTCTTGAGGATCTTTTTCAAAACGAGATAAACTGACTTTCTTAAAAAATCTTTGTAGCAGTAACAAAACATTTTGTCATAGGTAATGTCCTAAAATGTAGAAATAACAAAAGCATCTTATAAAATGTGTAACATTATATATATTGATAAACATATGAAATTGTTAAGGTTAAACATATAAATTAATACAGAAATTACTAGAGTGTTTCTTAAATGCTTGCGATGCATTTTTTGAAAAATTCAATTATTTATTCAGGTATTTTTTTTTAGTAAAATCAAAAAGTAATTAAATAAATTTGAAACAAAACTGTGCACAAGCAAGTCTGAACTAATTTCAAACAAACAATACTGATTCCAGTCTAGAATTCAATAAAAATCTTTGTCACCATCTAACACTTGATAAATTAATATCTGAAATAATAATATGTGAGGGTTTGCAAAAGAAAAAATCAAAATATTTAAATATAGGGCAGCTTTGGTTTTATGACAGTATAATGCAAACAAAAGGCTTGGAATCATTGTTGAAAGGAAATCGAAACTATCCCATAATTGGGTAAAAAATGCTAAAACCTATTTTTGTGAGTTGAATTATGATTTTTAATATTTTGATAAATTTTCCGCATTTATAATGTCCTTGGTCTTATATGCCCCCTCCCCTTATTAATCCTCATTTTGCGGTCCGCGTGAAATAATTGCCGTATGCGTGATACCCAGTGTTAAAAAAGATGAGTACACTTGTTCTAAACCTTTAAAAAATTGATTTTTAATTTTTCATCTTTTTAATGCTGATACCAAAAATGTATACGTGATATATTAAAAATGTATATATTCCAAAATGAAGGTTTAAGATATCCGACTACGTTCGGAACCATGATTTTAAAAAAACGCATAAATGGATAATTTTCATGATATTTAGTGTTAATTAGATTAGAATACATGTATAAAACTGTTTTAAGGACATTATGACAAAAAACAATTATTTAAATACAATATTTTGGCCAAAAATTAACTTAGAATAACCTTTTTTCCAAATGTTCTCCTTTAGTAATAAATGCTTCTATTGTATTAATATTTTGTCTGTATATAGCTCAGACCTCTATACAGAGGCTTAACTAAGATTTTTTAAAAATTCACATTATTTTCAGAGTTACAACCATTTGAAATAATTATCGGCGTATTTTCTTAAAATTTCTCCCTTTTGTTTTCGTAAAATATAAATAAACCCACTTCTAAGTTATATATTTCAAAAATTCTAGTTGAGCCTCTGTAGAGAGGTCTGAGCTATATACAGGCAAAATATTATTATAATAGAAGCATTTTTCACAAAAGGAGAACATTTGTAAAAAAAAATTATTCTAAGTTAATTTTTTGCCGAAATATTGTATTTAAATATTTATTTTTGTCAAAATGTCCTTAAAACAATTTTATACATGTATTCTAATCTAAGTGACACTAAACATCCTGAAAATTATACATTTATGCACTTTTTAAAATCATGGTCCGAACGTAGTCGGATACCTTAAAGTATTATACCCGAGAAATTAAAGTTTTAAAATGTAAAGATCACCTGTCACGCCCAGCTGTGCAGAATGAATGCTTCAATGGAATCGAATTCCTAAAAACACATATGTGAGAATAAACACTTGACAGATCGGTGTAATAGACACAATGATATGTTTTAATGGGGATTCTTATGTGCAAGAGCAGATGCATTAAGAGACCTAAAAATAAATCCAGGGATCAACACTTCAGAAGACCTTCGAAAAATCGTAAGAATTAGAATTTGTGAAGCCAAGATGACAGTTCAAAAAGCCAAAAACAAAAAAAACAAAAAAAAAAAAGCCAGGACTATTGTAAGAAAATAAAAGGAGGCTGGATGCTTTGGAAGTCCATGCAAGATAAATACAGCGCTAGAATTTTTTTAAATATCAATTTTTAGATAGCTGTGCCGCACACACATTTTATTTAGTTTTTATCATATTACTCAAAATGTGTTTTTCCAGTTTCCCGGTACATATTTAGAAAAATCCATCTATCTTATTTTAATGAAACATGGTATGAACTATGAACTTTTGTATAATGATAATATGCTACTAATTTAACTGCTGAAATGTTAGTATTTTTATTTTTACTGCTAAATTTCTTAAAAAAAAATTATCTTTGTCAAAATTTTAAAAAGTCAAGATTTAATTTTTTTAAAAAAATATTCTAACCAATGGAATATAAACAAGTAATATAAAAAAATAGTTTTTAAGTCAATTCCTACTTAGATCAACAACGAAAAATTTTATTTTAACTGCTTTCTATTAAATAGTTACAATTAATATAAATATGTATATATATAGGACAGAATCACAACATTAAGTGGTAATTAGTGTTTTCAATTAGCATTAAAGTATAGTATCGTCCTTTTAATTTCAGTCCAACTGAATGCTAAAACACGTGAGAAAAAAACCTTTTCAAGTTTTGACACAAGTCGCCAAAAGGGTCGCTAAGTCGCCAACGGGGCTGTATTTGTAATTCTTTGAATAATTAGCTTTAATCAATTAATTTTTATTAATTATAATTAAATTATTATATTATATTTCAAAATGATCCTGTATATAAAATTTCAGCTCAATTCAGTGCTTTAAGATGTATTTTATTAACGATTGAAAATTCTACCAAGATAAATAAATAAATATACAAATATATAAATAAATAAATATATAGACAGTGCGAACTAATAGTAGGAATTGAAAAAGAACTAGAGCATTTATATAGAAGAATAATTTTGTAATTAAAATAGCATGTTTTGTTGGATTATATGTTATAAAAGGAAAAATGCTTGCACCCTATCATCACCATGTATACCAAAGCTCCTTCTGGAGTGCACTTTTTCGAATCATTTTCCTAAGACATACCATACATATATATAATAATTTTATATTAAATTTTTTAGAAAAGTATAAAGATCGCCTGAAAGTTTTTTTATTTAGGGAGTCCATTTGTCTTTGAAAAGAATGTTCTTTCGAAACTCAAATTTAGCGTTACCGAGAACGTTCCGGTACCCTTAAATTTGAAACAAACAAAAACTGACATTAATAGGGCATGTGATCACTCCTCGTTCTCATACAAAGTTTACAGCGCTTGATCAGAGAATTTGGTGAGTGAGAGTTATATCAAGTCTTTATATAGCTACAAGTTAAGAGGTTATATCAAGTCACTATATAACTACAAGTCAAGAGTTATATCAAGTCACTATATAGCTACAAGTCAAG
>BMAV01020538.1:54523-74470 GCA_019973955.1 Trichonephila inaurata madagascariensis | reverse complement strand
TCCAATTTAAATTTTGTTCACACTAATTTAAACGTGCTTCTTTAGATTGCATGGAAAGAGGAACACAAACCTGTTATAGCTATGCTTACAATTTTTTCACGTGTAGCTTTAGATTCTCAGAAGTGACATATATCAACTTACCAATGGACGCTACAAACGTATATTTCACATGTGTGGAGGTCACTGTTCAATTCAGTTTTGGCTACAACAACAGTATATCGACCTTTCTCGAATATCGTAATCCTTGGGTGATTAGTCGCAGGTCCTGGGGCAGCTATTTTATTTGCTTAGAATTATTTCCATAACTGTGAAATGATAAAATGATGAACACCGAGAAAAAGAGTAATATATATCTGTAATTGATTGCCCTGCTTTAAGATGTCTCACAGAGCGTCAAAATTCATTGCATGCCTTTCGTTTTCTGGAAGTCATAGATTTCCAAAAGGCTAATGATGGATGGAAAATGTATTGGATGGAAATACATTTTTTGTTTTCTGATATGTTTCCACTTTTATGTTTAGTATATGAAAGCTTCGTTGAATATGAGTTATTTAGAGAGAAAATATGGCAAACAAATCATCTGGAAAAGGCTTTGATTATTCATTGATTTATCAACAATGCATTCTGAAGCAGTACGAGGGTTACAGACGATAGATCATGTAATTTTGAACCATAATCAAGTGACTAGGACGACACGAGTGATACCATACGATTATCCTAATGCTAAGGTGAGGATTTTGAACTTCGACTAGTAAACGCTGTAGCCTAGTTCTCATGGTCATGAGCTCGTGTTTGGCATATCATGATCTCGAGCCTTTGTGTCACTGAAGACTCGTCGTATAAAGGAGCTGATGCATGTTAAATCTATCGTAGCTCTAAGTCCACCCTTTGGCATGGCGTGCTGATTTGAATGGGCACCATTTTAAGTATCGTACCCATCATTCGATCGCGGTTCAAAATTACGAGGTCAGTCGCCAATAGCTCTTGTGTTGTTTTATAATGTGACATTGATGGATACTCAATCACACACAAATGAGCTTCAACAAATATAACGTGTATCAGTATCCTTACGCACCAAGTGTCAGGAGGAGACATTGTATAGTACAAACATATTCGACTATGTAAATAACGTGTATCTAATGAATTATAAGCAACTATGTAATTCAACAACGTATATTTAAAATAAATCGTTATGAAACAAAATACTCCGGATAAATTTGTTCCAATTATATTGTTATAAAACAGCATTATTTTCTGAAGAACATGTACTTTCACGTTTTAAAACTTTTTTTCATAAAGTATTTTGAGAAAACAAATTTGAAACTAATCGATGCTATGTTAACCACAACATTTTTCTGAAATTAAAATCTTTAAGTACTTAAATAGTTCTCAGGGTTAAGGCATCTTTATTTTTTTAGGTAATTTAATGAATAAATATTTGCTTGATTTTCTCTCTCTCTCTCCATAAATCTAAAGATATTTTAAGAAGTCTTAATTATTCAATATAGAAAAATTAATATTTGAAGCTATTTCCATCCAGAACACATCCGGAATTTTTGAAATAATAATAGATTCGTATCCTTATCGAAAGTTATACACAAATAAAGCTTGGAAGGATTGCGAAATATCAAATTTGCTTGAGGAGACTTTAAATCCAGCAAAAACACAATTTGTAATACATTTGTATGGATCTATCATATTTTGGTTGATTTTCTTCCATCTCCTTTTTTTCTGTGTTTTCCAACGGTTCCATGCACACATGTGACCAGAAGTTATTCATGTAAATATGTTAAAAATACAAGTATAAATTATATTTTCTAGTACTATACATAAAGGCAGATGCAATCCAGGGGAGAGACTGATACTGGGAGCAATACATATAAATTACATTTCCTTCTACGGTAGAAATATTACCTGCCAACATTGTTGGTGACACCAATTTATCTTGGAATATTTTGAATTGTGATTTAACCCTTTGATGGTTAGCGAAATGAGCAGTTTTCGTTTACTTAATTAGCGCTGTATTACGAGTAAACAGTAGCCGAAAGTGGCAGCTGTTCCTCCCCCCCTCGTTGGTTCTTCCAAAAATATCACTCTTCTCTAGCGATACCGTAGATAGCTCGCCTCACGCGTTTTAAAAATTTCTTAAGGTATTTGTAGTACATAAATAACAATTTTTACGTACTTTAAAATAATTAATAAATGATAGTTATTAAATAGTAAATTATAAATGATTATAATCAATTATATAAGTAATAATAGTTAATTACAAATATAAGACAAATATTAAATTGAAAGGACTAAATAAATATGTCTTCTGATGCGTCTTGAATCGTCTTCTGAGCTTGATATATTGTGAACAAAGTCTTCAACAGACTCAAAACTTGATAAGCTTTCTCTATCACAACCATATAATCATCATCATAATTATTTAATTTTCACTTTTGAGTTATTTTACTTTACAAACACCCTAAAAATCACTCCAAAATACGCATAAAAAGAACAAGGTAAAAAAAAAATCCCCTTCATTATGAAAAGAAATTTGTGGAACCCGACTGCCAACTGTAGACAGTAAAACTAACTAAATTTCGCGAGTAGGATTCGTTTGTAACATAATCAATGCAGAATAATAATGGCGAACGAGCTCAGCTAGTCAGCGCGCATTGAGGAAATATTTCACGACGCGAGTAGTGCTCGTTTCTAACCATTTCGATCGAAATCTTGTTCCTGTGTGGAACTCGTTTTTGACAGCATTATGAAGCACGATTCAATTACGAGCTGAACTCATTCATAACCATCAAAGGGTTAACCTTAACTGGTTTGCCCTTACACCGTACAGGCTATCGAAAGCAGGCCACAATCGGTTCTGAACACGGGCACTGATATTTTCTTCTTTCTATCTCTGATTTGCACATATTTTCAATTCTTACAGTAAGATTATTAGTGCGTGTGTTCTTAAGAGATGTTGTTTGTCCGTGATAGTGACTACTCTTCTCATCCAGGATTTTTTAGTGGTGAAAACGAGAATTTTTTATTGAAAACAGGAATTTAGATTCTTGCAAATATTCTATAAAGATCAGAGATTTGAGAAGCAATGCACAATTTGTTTCTTGAGAAGAATGGAAAGATAACCCAAAAAAGTAGATAATATCTGTGTCCCCATGACACTGTAAGACTTGGAAAACACCATCCTTCAAATTGTGTGCGCGTATACCTATGCACACGCACACAATTTTCAACCCTTTGAAAAAAGAGTTACAAACATGAAATTTTTTTGTAAGTATAAGAAAAATTATTTTAAGATATATGAAAAATTCTCTTTCATAACATGAACAGTGTACTTATAAAAAATTAAACATATTTAGCGTTTTTTGAGTTCCACAATTAAAAGCTAAAATTAGTGTGGAAAGCTTAAAATTGAAAACTAAAATAAAAATTTTCCATTTTCACACATTGCTTAGTATTATGCTTATTTATATGCAATAAGAAATGATACTGGGATACTTTAAGGGAAAAATTGACCGCTTAGAGGTGCCTGGTTGTGCTCGAAAATTAATTTAACAGAAGTTCGTGTTTTCTTCTTGATTCTTTTGATTTTTAATTTCATTTATTTTTTAAGAAAAACATTTTGTTTAATAAAGTGCTTGACAAATGTAGAATGCATAGAAAAATACTTTGATTTTTTTTTTGAAATCTAAGTATGCAGTAATTTGTTAGAAGATGAAAATCTGGATCTCAGGGTGAAGGAGTGAGTGTTTAGTAACGTCGCACTCTAAAGCAACAAGATGGCTACTGGCGACATACCACGTAATATTGAGTCACGTCAAGTGACGAAGACGACATCTAATTATAGGTTCATGTATGTATTTAAAAGTTTTAAAAACTGGTAAAATAAATTAGTTATTAACTTATTATTTGTCATTAAAATTTATTTTTTGAAAATTCATAAGTATTGGATATTAATAAACCTTATACTGATTTTTATTTTTTATTTTTCTCAAAAATCTCTGTAGATAATTGGGGTTACGGCTTAGAATTAATGACGGTTATACTCGAGTAAATATGGTATTTAAAATAATTACAGATGATGGAATCTAAATAAAAAAAAAAAGGTTTTAAATTTTGGAAACAAGTGCCATTTTAGGTTCTAAGCGGATGCATTGTGCACTGAAAATTATTCCTAGAACAACGTTACAATTAATTGCATCAAATAACATTAGATTATCATTTTTAGAAAAGTTTATATTTATGAAAAAAATAATTAAAAGTTAAGGCTCGATTTTAGATGAAGGATTGATAGATTTTTCAACTAATTTTTAACTAAAATGTTCAAATATAATAAAAAAAAAACCGAAAATATGGGAATATACAATTTTCATACGATTACTGAAACAAATTGTAATCATAGTTCAAGAAGAAATATACGTAATTGTTTTTTATGTAATATAAGTGCATGATTTGTACAATAAATAATGTGTGATATGTATATATGTTTTTTAATTTTTTTCCCCATAGACATAAACACCTAAATATCTCCTTTAAAATATTTTATTCAAGTTCTATTCGGTATTATTATAATTAAAACAACAAGTTCTCTCATAAAATAAAAAAAATGTTCATTTGGAAGCTTTTTTTTTATAATTAAGTGAAAAGAGAATCTACTGTACTATTTAAATATAGAATATATCGCAACGTCAATGATATGGATTAATTAAACAAAATAATTTATACGCCGATATACATTTATCTTCACAATTAAGGAAATTTTTAAATTAAGACCAACACACAAAAGATTTTAACGTACGGAAAACTGTTTAACCTTTCATTACAGGGAAAATAAAAGAAATTTTGTAAAAGTAATCAACAAATTAAGAAAAAGACATTAATTATGTTTGATGTGACATAAAGTTGGAATTAAAGATTCTTGCTTTGGGGTGTGTTTGTTGAGGCTAATCTAAGCCATGTGACACACTTATTTGATTGCATTTTTATTGACCATAAAGAGGCTGTTGTCTAAGCTACCAATAAATTGTGCCTAACAACTTTTTAAAACGCTTGCTTTCACCAATAATGAAGTCAGTTTTTAAAATATGGTAAAATAGTGACACATATTTCTCTTCTAGTTCATTCTACATTAAACAGAAATTGTAAAAAAATTAAGCCATTTTTTATTAATCCATTTATATATCATAATAATTTAGAGATTCAATTAAGAATTCAAGAAAAATTAAAATAGAATCAAATTATTCGGTATTTTATGGCAGTTGTGAGACTACATCGTTTATCTCAAGAATACTTTTTTCTTGAATAAAATATCTTCTAACTATATTATGAGTCATACTGTTTTTCTACTTAAAAATTTGCAAAAGATGGCCGGAATTGGTTAAAAATGAGGTTGCCATACTAACGATGCAACTTTCATATAATCATAGTAGGTTGCTTTGCGTAAAATTTAAATGATTATACACACAAACTGAAATAATTTTAAACTAAATGGCTTGTGCAGGAGTAATGAAAACACTTCTTACTTTGGCTGGTGCATTGTATGTGTTTGGTCAATAAAATACTCTAGGATTTCATGGTCGCCTTAAGATTCAATGTATTACAATAAAACCAATATTTTCACAAAGTTTGTCTTAAAACTTCTAAAAATGAATCTATGATGCTGCTATCAAATTATTGTAACACAATTTGGTCAGCTATTAATTGAATAAAATATTAACTTTATGTCCCATGGCTTATCATCCAATAAAAATGTTTGAAACATTTAACAGAAAATATCATTGGCTCGCGTTATGTGTCCATGGTAGGCGAGTGTTCATGTTTACAAATTTCATGTTCGTGATTGGGCTGCGGTAGCCCAGAGCTCAAGGTATCAGATCATTGCAGGCGTGTCATGTGTTCGAGCCCAGTAGCACTAAAGACCCGCCGTGTAGGGCAGCGATGTCCGTTAAACCTGTCGAGAGCTTAAATGTCTTCCCATTGGTGTGGTAGTTAGGAGAGGGGGGTGCCAGCTCAGGTGTCGTCTTCCTCACTTGATCATGTTCAAAATTACGTGGTCGGTCGCCAAAAAGCCCTCGTGTAGCTGAACAGTGCGACGTTAATATTCACTCATTCATGTTACTGATATTTAAATTTGACAATGTGTGTGAATCCTCATTCTTTTTAAGAGCAATAGTGAGGGAACAAAAAGTGTTTTTGCCCGTTAATTGGAACCGATCTTCAAATAATTATCTAGTGTTGTTATAGGTGTGGAAGAGTTAAAAGAATGATGTGTGTATTT
The DNA here is from genome assembly GCA_019973955.1 of Trichonephila inaurata madagascariensis. NCBI lineage: Eukaryota > Metazoa > Arthropoda > Arachnida > Araneae > Nephilidae > Trichonephila > Trichonephila inaurata. The sequence continues at coordinate 68,187 of BMAV01020538.1, read as the reverse complement.
GTGCTCGAGTTTTATCTCTTCAGTATTTAATTCTGCCTAAAATATTACTGGATTATAGTTCGTCATTACAGTTCTTTTTCGTTATCCTATACTATGATGATTCAAATTACAAAACATTTTATAATATTTTAAATTATAATGTGCAATCAAATAACACTATCTTCTGCTAAATATTTCATTTTTAATGAGGTATTCAAAATACAATGGAACAGTTTCAAGTAACATGTTCTTGAGTCATAATAATTAAGAAGTTATGCAATGATTTAAAAAAATATCTTCTAGTATCTTTAAAAGGGAAACCTTATTTTAGAGGGATTGTATTGTATCCAAATATGTAGTTTATGTTATTTAAAAATTATACAAAACATAAATAGAAACTTCAATTAGTTTATATTTTAATTCGGTACTTACGTATTATGTCGTCGATCAAAAGACGTCGCCAAATGCCGTGATATACAGCCAATGATGAAAACCTTTTACTCAAACTTTTGAACATCGTAATAATAATTATGACTGCACTTGACAATATTTTCTTAATTGGTCATGTCTTTTTGTTTGGCAAAATTGGCCGACGGTATAATACGTCACTACCAATGTTCTATGTTTGAAATATTTTTTATTTATTAAAAATATTTTAAAATAGAAAAATGGCATAGCATAACATGGGCAATGTATTGGCGATCTCTTTTCCTACATGATTGTGATTGGCGTCATGGCGTGAGTGAGTGAATATTAACGTCACACTGCTCAGCTACACTAGGGCTTTTGGCGACGGACCTCGTAATTTTGAACCACGGTTAAGTGATGAGGACACCTGAAATGGCACTCCCCTCTCCTAGATACCACACCGACGGGAAGACGTTTGAGCTCTCGACAGATTTAAGACACATCGTGTCGCTACTCGGCGGGCCTTTAATGGTACTGGTCTCGAACTCATGACATGCGTGCCATGATCCGATACCTTAACTACTGGGCTAAGGTATCGGTGTGTCATGGCAGTTATACGTAAGTACCTTTAATTATTAGAATATAATCAAATTAATATATTCTGTATGAGATAAATTCTTTGTTTACATATTGTAGATTCAAGTGCGAGAAAAAATAAGTTATTGACTGAAAACCTGCATAATTTACTTTTAATTTTTATATTGTTTTTGAAAGTTGAGAACGCGATATTCGTATAAATACTTACTGAAATTACACTTGACTTCGATGATTCTTCGAATTTCATCCATTGAACCTTTTTCTCATTTCACGCCATAGCTATTTATAGAGATATGTTAGAATTTCGAATTTGTGTAATCAATACAAATGGTCAGAGGAACAAATGGTACAGTATGCTACATTCATATTTATTTCCTTAGAAACTCTTACAATAATATTTTTATATTAACAACATTAATGAGTATCATTTCTTCCTAACGCCATCCAATTATTCTGTCTTCAGGTGTCCATAAGTACTCTTAGCCTCCCACGCTTGCATAAAATAACAGAAACTCCATCAAATTTAGGGCATAGGAAAGAACAGTAAAGAATAAAATAATCACGGGAAGAAAATGATGTAAAATGCTGATACTTCGATACTTCTTAAATGTTTCCTTTCCACTTCCTGGAATAATTCCGTTAGCATAAAAGGGGGCGATCAATTCTTATTTCTAATAACTTCCAATGTATTAATTCATTAGCATAATTTTGATTTCCCTGTTGGAGTTCCACGAACTGAAATTGTTCCTTTTGAGCAGAAAAGTCGTTTATTTTATGTTACTTTAAATAGAAGGGTCCATTGATCTCTTTTATAATTTATACGCAAATAATTTTAGGATTTGTATAATTTTATACATCACACTAGGTAGGCAAAGAATATTCTTTAATATCATGCTCTGTTCTAGATTCTTAGTATTGGGATTCATGTTCTAATTCAGGATAATAATTTAACGCACTGATTGCTTTGCGTAGGTGGAATAAGATTAGGACAAAGCGTAAGAATTTGCTCATTTTGCCATTTCCCACTAGACGAGCTTCGGCTGAAATTCAAACTAATATATTTACCATTACTTGTACATTAAAACGTAAATATACTAATTGTTCCCAAAATGATCGACTATTTGCAAAATCAATTAAAAAAGAACGAAAGGGAATACAGAGGTAAGATTTTGCTGCCTTCTGCTTTAGTAACCAAGAAATTTATTCTCACCAATTTTCAAAATCCATTACAAAGTTTGTCAACAAATGGCGGTTTTGGCGTGTTCCAATGAGGAAACTTTTTTCTAAGCACATGCCGAAATGCTTAAGTGTCTAGAGAAACGGACATAATATATTGTTTTGTAGATTTTACCAGTCAGTAGCGCTATCTGACTGGGAATATCTATTTCAACATGCATGCATTTTTTTTTAAGGCAAACATGTTCCAAAGTTCTCCCCTCCTCTAGAGATATCCATTTTCATTTATGCTAATGCCACACAACATATTAGGTCAATGTTAATCGTTAAGCCAGTGCTTCTCAAACTTTCAATACTTGCGACCCAATATTCAATGCGAATTTCCATCGCTCCCCCCTTCCATACAATAACAATTTTTGAATTCAATAATACTATATTTTGACGCTAAGGCTACAATACGATTTTAACCTCTTAAGTGTCTCGGGCGTATATATACGTCTATCTCAGCCAAAACGTTTATTGTCCTGAGCGTATATATACGTCTCTCTCAGCCAAAACGTTTATTGTCCTGAGCGTATATATACGTCGTTTCGAATTACGATCTTTTCTGTGCATTGCTATCCATAAAACTATTCCGAAGGCTTTGGAATGCAATAAAAGGACTTTGACAGAGTTTGTGAAAGATTTACTTACTTCAGAGGATTTGCTTATTTATTCCTTTTTTTTCCCCTACCCCAGCCTTCCAATACATTACATGCGCCACATAGTGCGTCTACGAGGAAAAAGATGTCACTGAAGAGTGATCTCTGCGTAACTTTTAATAAGCTGTTAAGAGATTAATTATAAACAGTACAAATTATTAAGATAATTGTGTTAATTTTTGTATACAAATTTATTTATGACAAGCCCATGGGGTCACTGGTAAATGTTAAATTTGTTCTCAACTTATTATTGTTAAATTAATTTTAAAATACATCGTGCAGTACTGATACATTTATAAGCGTATTATATCAGTGTACATGTGTATTTTATTTTTTTATTATGTCAGAATGGGGGAGGGGGGTTTGTTTACTTTCAGTAAATTAATTATTATTTAAAATAATCTTTTGTTTTCGACTTCTCTATACGCTCGCGCCCCCTGATAGTGTTATCACGCCTCCCTAGAGGGGCGCGCCCCACAGTTTGAGAAACGCTGCATTAAGCAATAAACCAGAATATAAATAAATGCAAGTTTCTTTTGATTGTGCAGTATCTATAAAAACATCGGAGATGGTGTAAGAAGGTAAGTGATTCGGTGCATGCGAGAAATTTACTGTAGAACCAGTCCACAAAAGCATTAGTACACCAATAGAATTACACAGCATCTCACTATCATTATAATGCAATTACCGACAGCACATGTAGTCGATGCTTTTAAGTTTTGGGGAAGGATATAGAAGCTGTTGAAATTAGGCTCTTGAACAAGTAATAAAAGTTCGAATTTAATCATGCAAGAAGTAGCCGGTCTTCAGCGTGGCCAAACAACAGTCCAAAGATCACTGGAAGAGTTGGGTTTCACAACAGTTAACTACAAATCCAAGGGCTCGAAAATCTATATTTTCTTGTTTTCTTAGTACAAAAATTCGAAACAATGAATTTTTGAATGGAATGGTATTTTTAAATCTTCTTGCGATTGTGAACAGGAGAAGTTCAATTATGTACTTGGCCTCGATATACTGTATGTAGGCTTTCTGAACAGCCAATAACGACGTCAAAATGAGAACTTTAACCCAAAGGGTATTTTGAGTATTTGATGGCACGTGGAAAGAGTAATTCACTGTGAGAGGTATTGTCATCAAAAAACTCCCTTAATAAAACGTTTTAATGTCTTTAAGTTGCACATTCAGCGATCTGCATTGGTCGTGATGAGACTCAGAATCGTCAATCGCAATAGTTCTATCATACATCACAATAATTCGTGCCCTCATGCTACTGTCATTACTCGTAAATAATTACCGGATTTATAGTTGGGAGGGTTTGGTCTGGCCTCCTCACTTCTTTGACTTGTTTCTTACTGCAGTCTCCTTTTTTGGTTTTGGACCATCTATTTCATCCGAAAGCTGTTTGATGATTTTCTGGAGGAAGATCTGCCATCCAATACTTTGTTCGCATCAGATCTCAGGACTCTATTCTCGTCGTGGAATTCATCCAGAAAAGATGACCAGAAAAATGGCAAGATGTTTAGTTATACTACTTCTTAACGAGAGCACCAATCACTATTTCATATCTCTCACAGGTTTTATTTGGAAAACACTTGCTTAGGCTTAGAAAAATTTCTAGCTAAGTAAATTATTCAACTGCAGCTTGTGTGCATGTTTTGCATTTTTTTTTATGTTGTTACAGTATTCCGGATACATGCAAGGGTGAGTCATATTAGTTTTTTAGTTAAAAAAATAATATGTTTGTGTCTTATTTCTTAATTAGATTTGTATGATTAAATTTTTCTAAGAATTAAGAAACTGTTTTTAACATCTCTATATATCAGTGTTTCTCAAGCTGTGAGGTGCGCCCCCCTTAGAGGGGCGTGAGAACTCTTCGAGTGGGGCGCGAGCTTATTGAAAAATCGTAAGCAAATGGTTATTTTAAAAAGTTATTAATTTACTGAAAATAAGCAAACAAAAATCATTCTGACATAATAAAAATAAAATACACATTTACGCTGATATATTACAGTTATAAATGTATCAGTGCTACACAATGCATTTTATATAACTAATTTAAGAATACTAAGTTAAGTACAAGTTTAATAGTTACCAGTGACCCCATGGGATTGTCATATACAAAGTTATATAAATAGTTAACGCTTATCTCTTGATAATTTGTACGATTTATAATAAATCTCTTAACTTCCGGTTAAAATTTACACTTACGCCATTCTCTTTCCAAAGTCAGCCGTTTTCCCCGTAGGTGTGCTATGTGATGTAATGGGGGGGGGGAGAATAAAGAAGCAAATAATCAAAAATAAGTAAACCCTTTGCAAACATTGTCAAGGTCCTTTTATTGCATTCCAAGACCTTCAGAATAATTTTATGGATAACAGTGCACAGAAATATCGTACTTCGAAAAGACGTTTATATAAGTCCGGCGAAATTAATGCTTTGACTGAGTGAGACGTTTAAATACGCCGGTGACACTTAGGAGGTTAAAGTCGTATCGTAGTTTTAGCATCAAAATATAATATTATTGAATTCAATACATTGTTATTATGTGAGGGAGGGGGGCAAGATGAAAATTATGATTAAATATTGGGCCACGAATATTGAAACTTTGAGAAGCACTGCTCTATATATAAATAGGAGAAAAGCGACTCGCATTCACTCTGTCATCACGAGATCTCCAGAAGTATTAGACACAGACTTGAAATTCGGCAAACATGTCTTTTATTGAGTAGAAATCAGTTAAGAACGTTTTTTTTTTTTAAAAAAAATTTGTTTTCCACAGGGGGAGTTGAAGGAGTGTTATAGACGAAAACATCCAGGCAACACCAGGCACTTAATTTGATAGGCATTTTTTTTGCTGTTGTTGAGTACAGATCCACTAAAAACGGGTTTTCCCGAAATCGTTTCCCAAGGACGGGGGGTTGGTTACGAGGCCGAAAGATAAATGTACATCTGTTCCAGAAATTAAAGTCTTGTCTTTTTTACATTAAAAGGCGAAGGCAATAATATTGTTTTTGAATACAATTGAAAGCTTAATACTATAATTTAGGTCTTTCAATAACTTAAAAACAATATTATGATGTCTCAGGGGTGTTAATTTTGTCTTGAGGGCTGAAAATGTAAACAATTTTTAAAATTGATATAATTTTTTGAAATTAAAATCAAATAATTCACAAATCTTTTACAAATTATTTATATAGGAATGTGGTTTCAAAAAGTACAAAATGTTTATATATAAATATATATATATATATATATATATATATATATATATAAAGTATAATCATAATTTAAAAACTTATAAGCATATGAAAATAAGAAACATTTATGTAATTAATATTAAGTAAATTTTACGTTGGGCATGCAATTTTCTAAAATAGTAGCCTTTGATGCATAACAAGTTATAGAATTATAACATGTATCATACTCTTTAAATTCTACCTAATTTTAGTATTATACATCTTTTATGTTTCAAAATATTTAGAAAAGTTTTGATATTAAAAAAATTAAAATATATAGTTTTTTATTTTTTAAAAAAATATAATTTTTTATTTTATTTATTTAAAAATAGCTACTGTGTAATAAGGATACATTTACCTTTATAAATTAACTTATTGCTAGTATTTTAGAGCTACTATTTAGGGAATTATCATGCGCAACGTAAAACATAGTATTTCTTACAGAAATGTTTCTTATTATCATATGCTTATAATTATAAAAATTATGATTATAGTTTAAACATGTTACACTTTTTTGAAGCTTTATTCCTTTATAAATAATGTGTAAAAGATTCGAATTATTTAGCTTTAATTTCAAAGAACTATATTTATTGAGACTTGTTTATATTTTCAGCTTTCGAGACAAAGTTAACACTTCTAAGACACCTATTGCACAACATCATGGAGTATTCAGCAAAGTGAGCAGATAACGCTTAGTTTAATATAAAAAATTAGACATATAAGATTTAAATGATATTATAAAACATATTGATAGGAGCATTATAAATTAATAATAATTTGATTGTGCGTATTTTATTTCAAAGAACTGTTAATATACTATGAAAGTACTATTGAAAGGTTCATAAAGTCAATAAATACAAATTTTCTTTTTAAAATATTTCAACTATGTTCGTCGGAGTTGCATGCATTCTCAATATTTATTTATTTTTTATTTTAACATCTGTTTGGGGTTAAATTTTTGCAATGAGTATGAGTATCAAAACAACTCAGATTAATGCAGTTGCAAAATTAAATCACTGACTGACTATTTCGTAACAGAATTTTTTTTTGAGAGTTTCTTTCAGATTTGTTGCAATCCCCTAACTTAACTTATTCATTGAGTATGGCAACAACTGATTCTTTTACAAAGAAAAATCGACAACTTGAAAACTCTTTTTTTTTTTATCTTGATGACTTTTGACATTATATATTGTACTCTGAACCTTAGAGTATAATATGCGTATAAAAATACGTTTCGGAATTAGAGAAACCAGAATATTATATAAAGGAATCATCAGGTAACATTACTTACAAGGTGTTATGAACATTCTAGGAAAGTCTGTTCATGTCATAATTTATTCATTAAAAAATAACGATTTAAAGAACTCTTTGTTGAAAAATTGTTCTGAAATAGTTTAATCTTATACTAATATATCTTTTTTTCCCTGTTTGTGGTTATAAAAAGCGAGATAAAAAATTGGTCTACTTATTTCAATTTTACAAAACTTTCATTGTAACAGGTAGCACACCTTTTTAGCTACGTTCAACATGACATTTAGGAATATATTTTTACTTCCTCTACACATTATTAACATTAAAAAATGAAGTAAAACACGAAACAGATATTTGCCTAGCATAAATATAACTGTAAAGAATGAAATTATTCAGGTAGCTGTGTTTCCAAGAATACCTTGAGATTACATTACCAATGCTGTGAAAATAAATTAAATAGTATGAGAGATTAAATGGAATTATCTTACTAAATATTTAGCTTACACTTAATAAAATTAACATGGCTCCATAACAATATTTCTTTGATGATCAGAAGCATAAAAAATAAGATCAGTTGGTAACGTTAAGTAACTCGCATTTAATTTCATTTGATGTCTAAGAAATATTCCAAAAGTAATGCGATTATTTAATATTTAATAACTGGAGAGGAATAGAATTCCTTTTACGAATGCAATAGTTATCAATTTGATTTTACAATAAATGCCATTAAATATTTTCTTTTAGTTCATTATTATCTCAGGTGAAGGGACAATTTTCATTTGATCACAGTAATATAATACTTGCAAAATAAATGGATATAAATGGAATTATGCGTGGGTGAAAGTATTTAAATCTGTCATAATATACAACCTCTCAGTTCCTTTAAATATATATTATTTTGTTCTAATATAATTAAGAAAAATCGGTGTATATATTCACTTCAAAGGATACACTGTTTCAATACTTTATGTTTACGCTGAATTGAGAGATCTCAATGAATGAAATTCAGTGTATCATTTAAGATTGGATGTAATGTTAATCAACAAAATTTTATAATTTCAGGTTTTACGCTGAATTTTGAGAGATTTAAATGAATGAAGTTCAATGTATTATTTAAAATAGGATGTAATGTTAATCAACAAAATTTTATAATTTCAGTGATCTACCGACGCATTATTTGTTAAAATTTTATGATGAAACTAAGTATTTCTCGTCTTAGTTTATTCAGGATGTTTTCATTGCATATTTTGCAAATTAAATGAAGTAAATGAATTTCATTTCGAATTTGGAATTAAACTTTTGTTTTTACTTTGATCTATCCCTTTTAAAGAAATATATTTTATTACATGCCACTTAGCAGTGTTATTAGTAAAACTAAAATTATACGTATATTAAAAATACTTCTATATTTTCTACATAGTATAGCAACTAATAATAAATATTTTCCAGTATTATTTCTATAGGCTATAGTGTCGTAGATTTGGATATTTAATTTATATTTATTAATAAAAGCTTATCAAGAATAAATTAAACGATTAAAGCAATTCTTTATAAAGATAAATATTTATAAAATTTATTCGATTACCAAGATGTGGATTACAAGAATATTCAAAATGCACCAAACAAGAAAAAGTTAACAAAGAGCACAAATACATATATATATGTAAGGATAGTTAAATTAGATTAAAAATTAAATTCTCTATCTAGCACTTAACTCAACTTTTTCATTTCATCTTCAAGTATCAAACTAATCACCCATTTATTTCTTAGGAACATATGACATAGCCAATAAACATGTCTAATTCCAGATCGTTATATTCAATAGCCATATACGTCAGCATTAACTTTCAAGTACACTCATAAAATCAGAGGTACTTCTCACATCTGGGCTTAAGTGGTAAAACACTTAGATTTCACTTAGGCGTTCTTTTTTCTCTCTGCCTCCTTGAGTTAGAATTTGTATAACATTATTAAATAAAGATCCTTTTTAAAAACTAAGTCTGTTTCTGACTTCAAATCATGTCATATATATATATCGGCCGAAATTGGCCAGTTCGCGGATGGGCTGGCTAATTCATGTTTTGGCCAACATTGCTATGAACTAACCAGCCAAAGTCCGATCTTTTTTTTTTATTTTTATTTCTGGTTTTGACCGGCTAATTCGCGAAGTGGCTTGTAATGATCAGTCATAGTAAGAAGGAAAAAATCAAGAACAGATTGTTTTACACACTGTTAAAAGTGAAGTATTTAAAAATTAGTACTTCTGTGTGTTCTGTTTTATTTTTTAAGCACAATTGTTTCAGAAACGAGTTTAAATATAAGTGGCATCTCTGAGTTAAGATTCAGCTTGTAGTATATTAAAATATGATCTTGAGTAGTTTTGTTATCATATTAAAGCCATAATAGAAATTATTTAGTTAACTTATATATTGTAACAACGTGAAAGTGTGAAGAATATTAGATTTGCACACTTCAAAATGACGAATTATATCTTGAACAAATGCGTTGAGTATCGTGTATGAATACAAAGGCAAATAGAGTACTCAATTTGTCAACTACCTTTAAAGGTGACTTTTTCTGTTATATAGACGTAAAGATTTCAAATCACATTGACTCCCGAATAATGGCTTCAAAAAACGGGGAAAAGGGGTCACGACAATTCTCAGGTAAGCATTATAAATAACGAAGTAGTTACCACAAACACACATGGGGAAATAGCCTCCTGTGACGCACAGTATGTCATACAATTTTATGTAAGAAAAAAAGGGAAAGGCGTTTGCTTATTTTTTCAAATAAGCTGGGGGGGGGGGGCGGCTACAAAATGACTAAAAATATATTTACGTAATATGTGAATGGCCCCCTTATTAACTATCACATATAATTTCAACTGAAAGTATTTGCATATAGAAGTACAAATACGAGGAATACATACTCATAATGAAATCACTAGGACGAAGAATTAAGGTATCCGACTACGTTCGGAACCATGATTTTAAAAAAGCTCATAAATGTATAATTTTCAGGATATTTAGTGTCACTCAGATTAGAATACATGCATAATATTGTTTTAAGGACATTATGACAAAAACAAATTATTTAGATACAATATTTTGGCAAAAAATTAACTTAGAATAACCTTTTTTCCAAATGTTCTCCTTTTGTAAAAAATGCTTCTATTGTATTAATATTTTGCCTGTATATAGCTCAGACCTCTGTACAGAGGCTCAACTATGGTTTTTGAAAAATTCACATTATTTTCAGAGTTACAACTATTTGAAATAATTATCGGCGTATTTTCTTAAAATTTCTCCCTTCTATTGTCTTAAAACACGGATAAACCGACTTCGAAGTTATGCATCTCAAAAATTCTAGTTGAGCCATTGCTTGCATTTTTGGAGTAGGGGGGGAAGAAGAAGGGGAAAAAAAGGGATCACATTGCTGCATGAGTTATGCCTCGTGTAAGATAGAGAAATGACTACCAGCTCGTGGTGGAATTAAATTGCAGCCGGATAGTGGCCTATCAAGAGAGCGATTTATCATTTCGTGATGTTGTTGATCGCAATTGTCAAAACCCAACGACTGCCATGCGAATATGGAATTGATGGATTCTGAAGGGTCATACTGAACATATGCAGAAACTCAAAGCCCACCCGCAACTAAGACAGGAGAAGACAGACATAATGCCGTGTCGATTTTGCAGGATGGTACAACAACATGACGGACTATCATATGACAGTGAGCTCATTTTACTCCCTACAAGTATCCGCACGAACAGTGCGGTGACATCAAGAGTAGTATGGAGACCATTGTATTGATTTCCCTACTAAAGAATGAAAACATATGGGGTCAGTGGCTCTCTACGCGACAAAACAGGATACAAGAATGTCACCCCATCGCCTTTTCAGATGGATGTCATGATGGATCTATCTGTGCATGGAAGCACCTAGAAAAAAATACGGGTCCTGCTGTCATTTAATATGATTATATTTTCCCTATACATGACGTCATGATATGGATAGTCACTGGGTGTATTACAGTAACTCTTGTTTGCGTCATCAGTAATCTAAACAGTGTTCGTTATACACGTCTTAGATTTTAAGGTAGAATCCTCGAGTCCTTGGAGATGGCATCTTTTAACAAGATAACGCGATACCATATATTTTCTGTCGTTTCCTGTTCTATCCCAACACAGAAGCTGATTCACTGATGTAAGCGCAGGGGGCGGGGGCGTTTAAGCATGTTCTTCAGATTTCTCCCTCATCGCAAATATCGTTTATTGGTTATTGAGAAACTGTGCCGCTACAGCTTTCCAGCCACTAAAATACATGAAAATTACTATAGACTTGAAACAGCATGGAATGACTAGCTCTTATCATCCATCCAATTTTAGCTTGACTCGGTGTCTTACCGAGGTAGAGTCGTTTTAGCTGCTAGGGACAGCTCTGTGTACTAATTTTGGACCCTGTAATGTATATCCCAAATTGTATATAAATTTCATCATGTTTTATTATTACTATGTTGTAAAAGAAAAATAAGTAAAGTTTATTATTTCCTTTCTTTTCTAATGTTTCAAATTTATTAGCCAGTCGTATATATTGTGTTAGATGTCTAATAAATTTGACTGGGATGTATCTGCTGCAACAAAGCCAGTCTTTCCACAAAGTTTGCAGTTTGGTATTTAAAGACCAAACCCCTTCACCTTGTTTCATCTTACTTACATTGTTAAACTGTGGTTGTAAGAGCATTGGTTAGCTTGGCTTTTGAGGCCATTTATTTTTCTAACCATAAGTTATTTTTTTACTAATGTTAAATAAATAAAATGTTGACATGCTTGGGATTAAACTTTATTCACATATTCACAGCTTAAACAATAAATTGGATTTCCGGCAGTATACTCAGGATTAGGTTATCGATAGTTGGACTCAAACCTCCATCCGTACCATTCGCCATATATCTTACCCTTCCAGGTGTTGCATTTTTAACGACCAGCATTGCACATTTACTTGGAACGACGTTCGTTAATAACAATTGATTAATTCATCTACAACAGGGGTTCCCCAACTTTTTGTTTCATAGAACCCTAAGCCTTGTTTTCGGTTTTGGATAGACCTATGCTTACCTAAGTTTACATTTTTGCAAATTTATCAATTTTAATGTCTTTTTAAAAGCTGTATGTACAGAACTATAGTTACATTAAAACATTTAAATTTCTAACTGTAATAGAGTATAGTGTTTACATAAGGAGCACATATTAATTAAATTAAAATTTAATTAATAAATAAAATAACTTCTCATCAAGCAAATGTTTATAATAAGAGGGATGGATCTTTTGCTTCAATAACAATACCTCAATATTTGGCATCAATCTTGTCAAGTTTAATAGCAAAGCTCCTTGGTTAGTAGTGCCCATTCCTTTACTTACTTTTTTTTATTTTGGAGATTGGTAACTGCACTGAAATTCATCCTAACCAGAAAAAGGTATTAAAAGCTTTCACACAATACTCCATAATTCGGGAAAAATAACAGGTATGTCTTCTTAAGACCAAAATTGCTGTCGTCTGTTTCTAAACTACACTTTAAGATCTTCGTTACTGCCTATTTCGATCAGTTCCTCTTTTAATAGGAAATTTACTTTTTTTTCAATGTGACAATATGAACACTTTGCCTATTTTGTCGAAATTACTATAATCACACAAAGCATTCTCAATCCTATCTCAAAATCTGAATAAAGAGCATTCAAAAGGTGAAAATAAGTTAAAACATCCTTTTCCTGACAGACTGTCTGTGGTCCAATTGAGAAATTGGGAAAATTCTTGACGTCCAATCTTATTCTCCTTTAGCTTAATTCGGGCAAGAAACACTGAAAAGATGGTATTTGTTTTAATAAAGGTTATACTATCACCTTGTAACTAAAAACTAACCTCATTAAATTTAGTAAATTAAGGTATCCGACTACGTTCGGAACCGGGATTTTGCAAAAGCTTGTAAATGGATAGTATTTATGATATTTAGTGTCACTTAGATTAGAAAATGTATATAAAATTGTATTACAATAAAAAATTATTTAAGTACAATATTTTGACAAAAAATGAACGTAGATTGGCCCATTTTCAAAATATTCTCCTTTTGTGAAAAATGCTTTTATTATAATAATATTTTGCATATATATAGCTCATACCTCTGTACAGAGGCTCAATTAGAAGTTTTGAAATATTTAACATAGAAGTGGGTTTATCCATGTCTTACGACAACAGAAGAGAGAAATTTTAAGATAAAAATGCCGATAATTATTTCAATGAGAGGTAACTCTGAAAAT
>BMAV01020538.1:16244-49523 GCA_019973955.1 Trichonephila inaurata madagascariensis | reverse complement strand
AAAAAGAATATGTTGCAAAAATAGATTATGTTTAAATATTATCAAGAAAAATACATGCTGGGAAGGAAAACTGTTGCTTCATAAAAACATTATGTAAAATTTTTAATACAAAGATGTGTGTGTGTAAGAGAATATTAGTTTAAAAACGTCGTGAGATACCTTTATTTTACTTTTCATTATTTATTAGAGCAAGGATTGCTGTGATGACACTTTGGATTGCACTGTTTATTATTTTTGAAACAAGCATACTTTTTACTATTACACATTTTTTTTACACGAGCACTTTTTAAATCCTTGTCCAGTACAGCAACTTTAAACTGTTGCTACAGATCGAAGCGTTGTGTCAATATTTGGAGCTTCTTCAATGGAAATTAATTCTAGCTGGCATATACTAAATTGATATCCAGAGTACAATTGTTTTAATCGGCCATCTCTAGTTTCTAATCGGAAAAAATCTTCCTAAAGTAGCTAGAATTGGTTCAAAGAACTTTTGAGTGTCATATTTTATACTTTAACCCTTTATATGCCGTATTATAATTTCCTACAAATTTTTTCCTGCAATATTTGTTTTTGGATCACTGCATTGAAAATTAAGAGATATACATAAATAAAATACACAACTTTTGAAAATTTAATTCATTAGAGCTAATTAATTAAATTTGTACTTTAAAGTACCGTCAGCACACAAAGGTTTCAAATATTCTGATAATACGAAAAGAACGAATGACTTTTTTTAACCCAGTTTTAACTCTTAAAAATGCTAAATATCCACAGAGAATACTAATATGATACCGGACCAATATTTATTTTAAAAATTATGAAATTTCTAAAATTTATTTACTCTTTCTTTACACATAAACTTAATTTGATGATATTCAAAGAAACAGTATTTTTTTCATTAATACACAGAAATTCATTACACGTTATGCATTTTGAATGAGGTTTCGATTGAAGGTTTTTTAAAACACTGCATTCTGGGGTAAGAAATGCAGTATTTTCTTAACATGAACTAATACACTTTGAGTTCAGCCTCTTGAACGACATCCTAAGAATCTAACGAAAATTCTAGCAGATAATTTGCTGGGGCTTCTTCATCAGAAAAATAATTTGTTAGCACATCACTTATTTCAGATGGTAGGTTCTGCGACAAATCCAAAGCCTCTTGAAGACTGAGCTTCTTTTTTTGCAGACTCTCTAAGAAAAGGAAATAATAATAAAAATAATATTAGCACCTTGAACATTTCCAACTACTGTTAAATTTCTGTTACACATAAAGGAATTAAAATGATGTTATATAATTTTTTAAAATAAGAATACTATTTCATTTAATTTTGTGGTAAAAAAAAAAAAAAAAAATACAAGCTCCGATTAAAAGTTACAAATTTTTTAAAAACATTAAAATAAAATATATATATATATATAAAGCAAAATAAATCAGTTAAGCAAAACGAAACGCTAAAAAAGGCATAACTCTATTACAGTATAATGATGACGCTTCAACAGAATAAAAATCAATAATAAGCTACACGGACGAAAAAATACTAAGTTCTTGCTCCAACACCAGTGTGCTGTCGGTACTTATAAGTTCCACAAAGTTATTCAACTATAAAATTAATTGTATACACTGTTCACACTTAAAATAAATAGTCAAATCGTTTTCTTCCTTAACATGTAAAAAAAAATAAGACACTTACCTTTTGATATTAACTACTTTTTCGGAACAAAAATGACAATCTTCGCAATCCGATCAAAACGTCAGCTGAAAATGCAACTTCTGCTGTAAAACTATTTGCTTTCCTTGTTAAAATACTCATCATAGAACCCATGCTGCCATAGGTCTTGAAAGAATGGATTTCAAAAACTATTTCTGCTAAGTATCGTCAGAGTATTCGTAAAAATGGTTGTTCTATGTAATTTCAAAGTGAGTGGTTCTTATAAGTACCGTCGGTACATAAAGGGTTAACGATCAAGTAATCGTTGTTCTATAGAATACCTAGTTAAATCATAGAATTCAATAATTTTATATACTTTAACTGACTTGTCTAGTTGTTTCATGAAATAACGGATTTCACACTTTAATGTGGTAACATATATATTTATAAGTATTTATATATGCATTTATAAATATTCGAAAAATACTTGGAGAACGTATTTTTCTCTAAGGCCTTATTTAAAGACATTAAAAAGGCTCTTCTAAAAAAATTTATATTGCTTATTTGATGAAATAAAATCTATAAGATAAAGATGTTAAAAGATACAAGAAGTAATGCTATGGTTTGAAATTTCATACTACTCACGATTCTTCAATTAATATTAATTTATATCATTAGAAAATGTCATAAACTATTTTTGTCGGACACATAATATTTTTATTTAAGTTTCTAGAAAAAAATGTGATATTCTTTCTTTTTTTTTTAAAGAAAAAAAAAGAAAGAAAGAAATACCCATATATGATAGGGTTAGAAAGTCCACGGAATAGGTCCATTACAATTTATTAAAGTAGAACAATAATTTGATCTTATTGGTCTTCAAAGTAATGCCCACCACATCATCACACTTGTTGCAGCGCTCGTATCACTGTTCAAAACACTCCTGGAATCCATTTTTAGAGAGACCTTTCAGTTGCTTCGTTATATTTTGGGTTACCTCATCCGAATCCACAAAATGATGCCCCTTCAATTTCATTTTCAGCAATGGAAACCGTTAAAAATCACATGGTGCTGGAATCATTTCCGTATACTTTCTTCAGAATCTCTAGCATCCCAGCAGGTGGTTTTTCAAGCAAAACACAGAATTTGATGTTTGCATGCTGCTCCAAACGACACTGCAAAATTCAATGAATGAAAAATTTGCTTTGTCAGAAATAATTTGCAGCTAACGACAATAGTACAGGAAATGAATTCTATAAGGAGTGTGTTTTCCATATTAGTGCTGCCAACACCTGAAATAGAGTTTTCCCCTCCAATGAACACCTGCGTGAATGTTGGGTACCATTCCAGAAACTTTTTGACTCTAGTTGTATGAATAGATATTTACGAGATCTATCTAAAAAGTATCCGGCATTCCCTTTTTGAGTTTTTCGGGGTTAAGTAGTGATGTTATGGTAGCATGATTGTGCACAAAAAAGTAGACAGTTTAACGCTCATGTTTTAATTTTCTTTCCTCGTTCGCTCGCGCTTAATGTCCTGCAGATCGTCGGGTGTAGTGCTGTTCTAATTTTTTTTTTCGTAACTAATATTTCTCTCAAGGCGAATCAACGAGTTGAGTGAAGATACTGCACCAGATTTTGTCAAAAGCGTGGTGATTCTCAAAGCAAAACGATTCACTAGATTCAACAGGCATTGGATGATGATGTATTGGAAGGGATGAAAAAGTGGTTCGAAATATTCAAAGTGGTTGATCTTCAGTGAGGTGTGACCATTGTTTTGCGAGGCCTCAAACAACTCGGAATGCAACTGTTGTTGAATAAGGGAAATATCAGGTACAGAGAGGTCTTCGTTTGATGGTATGCAGAAATTGTAGAAGAGCTTGGTATAATGTGGGATGATCTGGGCATGCGCACAACAGCTGCACAATTTATGCCTAGGCTGGTATGAAAAAACAGTAAGAACTCCATTGGGGATGCACAAGATCTGCTTGACACTACTAACCCTGATCCTGAATTTCAAAATACCATGAGACATAGGTGTGTGAGTGTACGGCCTGATTTACAATGGAAGTATTTCGAGTCCTAATGCCTGAAAAAGGCCCTACTGGTACAAAATAAAATCAAGTTGTTATTAAATATGATATCCATGGAATTGTGCACCAGCAAAATGTACCGGAAGTATACATGGTGACAAAAAGTGCTATCAACAAGCTGTCATTATGGCAATGCTTCAAATCATTCATCGTACCTCATTCAGTCATTCTATTTCTGATTGTTACAGAAACTGAAGACCCCATTGAAAGGATCCTGCTTTGAGTGCAAAAAAGAAATAATGTTGCACACGATGGTAGAAATGAAGCTATTCCAAAAGTAACCTTTCAAAATTTTTTCCGGCAGTGAAAGGATCCTTGGGCTAAATGAATGGAATATTTGAGGTACAATTGGAACATTTGAGGGGAAAAAATCAAAAGTGTAATTTACTGACAGAAACCATTTTGATGGGAGTCATGGTTCACTCTGACTAAATTTTGAAAAGTGCTCATCATCATGGATTCTATCATGTTATCAACAAAAAAATTGGAGTTTTCTTTATCAGTTCTCTTGAAGAGATTTTTCGTGGGGAACCATTAGTATAGGAGATAAGAGTTTGAAAATTAAAGTTTTGGCCTGTATATATATATATATATGTGGGAATCCAACCGAAATCTTCCAAAAAGATTGGATTCTTCAGATGGCGGGGTTTTTATGGCGTGGTGTCTAGGGGTTTTTAGGGTGTGTTAGTTAATTTTGAAATAAAGTAGACAACATAGTTCAAGAAAGAAACTAGTTGAAAACTAAACAATTTATTAAGAATTATAGGGGAGTATTTACATGGGGAATATTTCAAAAGAATAGGAAAGTTAGATAAGCATATTTCGGAAGAATAGGGAAGTTAGATCACATTACTTTAAGGGAGGCAATTGAGATTAAATAGAATTCATTATGGTGCTAATAAGACTTACCGCCTGGCGCGGACGAATGATAGAACTCGTTATGGTACTATTAAGATTTACCGCCTGGCGCGGACGAAAATGCGCTGACGCGCGAAACACGACTTCTCTCAACGAATGTTAGTGGGCCTCTGGCGAAAAAGGTTCATGTCGGCGTTTTTAAAAAGGACGCTAGATGGCGTTGATGTGGAATACTGTTTTGATTAGAATTGCCGACCTCGGTAAATGTGATATGATCTAACTTCTTACAAATGGAATATCCTACACATATATAGGAAACCCCAAATTATGTTTTATTTTTTAATGCCATGAGAATATGTTAATCATTTGATTCATATATGATTCTACTATCGTAAACAAAATCCCCATCATGCCAGCATGATATGGTCTGTAATTATCATATATTACAGGGTAATTATCTCCAATCACTCTAATGTCAGCGATTACAAGAAGTATAAGACTCCCCCCAAACCCTACCAATGAGCCATTAGGCATTCATTTCCAATGATAGGGAAGTTGATGCGCGTTCATTAATGAAGATATCCCCCTAAGCCAACAATCCATATCTTGAAAATTGTTCAATTCCTTACACTACTACAATATTACTATGAGTTTCATGTTATTTCCAAATGAAAATGCGTTATCTTCAGGTAGGACTACAAAATGAGACTTGTTGAACAACAGTGCACTACTTTATTTACATCTTCAACAATTGAATATACTATTCTTTTGGTTAGCATACTTGATGTTAATGTAACCTATACGAAAGGTTTATGTGAGTATGCAGAACTGCACCGTGAAGTTGATTTTTTATGATTGGCTAGAAATTATAGTGCCAGTATCCAAAAGCAGGAATTTAAATCGCGATCACTCGCGCGGGGTGTTCTGTACACCCCAGCAGCAAGAAAATCCCCCCAGGATTCTAAAAAGAATGCGCAGAACCACAATTTTTCTGTAGCTACACATTTTAGGTCATTGAACCTTCAGGCCTGATGCAATCCCTCTTTCTCGAACGATTGGAATGTAATGACCTTCAAAAATTTATCTGGGGGCTGAAAACTCCCTCGAGAATTTGAACATTTGTGTACAGTCTGCTCTGAATGTTTGGAAAATGATTAAAATATTATTGTTCTATATATATATACTTTCTGCTATCATTATCACATTAATTATAAAGTATATTTATTACTGGTATATATGTTTTATATATACTGGTTTATGAAAAATTATAAAATTATGTGTTTTAAAATGAAAATTTTGTATGTTTAGTTTAAATTAATGTGTGAGTCTCATTTGTATGCAATAAATGTAATAATTTTATTTGTATAATACAAAAACATCTTGTACTTTATAAATATGTATCATAATGACTTAATTTTATTTTCATAATTAAATACACGTGTTAAAAGTTTGGGGTGTTCTCTACACCCCGCGAGTAACGACGGTAGCAAAAACAGGCGTGAGTGACCGTGGGTTAAGAAGAGTGTATTTTACCATTCGACCCTTTCAGGAACTCACCCTTAAGTACCAGTCCTTATTTGATATTGCTGCTCGTCTACAAACTTAGCCTGGTCTTCAGTGTGCATTCATTATCTCAAAAACAGAAACAAAGAAGAAAAAAAGAGTATTCCTTGAAATTATATTTTAGGATGCTCTCATGAATTTCTAAGCTACTGTTTGTGTTTTGATGACATCTAAGCGATCAATAGTTCTCTGATTTCTGATTTAAATAAATGATTTACTTCAGACATCGCCCACACCTAATAGAAAGTATTCAAAACCAGTGGATGATTTATTTTCACCATTTTCGGTAACTACGCTGACACTTAATTTTCATTCAACATTTCTCTATCGTCATATTCGATGTCGCAGACAAAATTTGAATTCTTTCCCTTTTTCATTGTTTGGAAACTTCCATTTTTACCCTTTACATTTGATGTTGCTAAAATAAATAATAATGGTACCATTTTTAACAGAAAACTTACTTAATTTTCTATGTTGTGTGGTTATAATGGATAGTCAAATAAGTGAATAATGTTAAGTAATAATAACAATGGATTCACTATCTCTTATTTTATTACTCTTTAAAGTTCAGTTACACCTTGTATGAAGCATTATAATAATCCAAAACAATATTTAAAGGTTTGTAAGTTCAGACCTAGAGTCACTTTAGTGCCCTTGAAGTATGTACACTGTATGTTTTGTTGTGGGAGATTCATTGAAAAACAGACCTTTATAAGATGAGGATAAAATTTATAATCAACCAAAAAATACCTCTACAACAGTGCTTCTCAAACTTTCAATATTTGCGACCCATAATGTTCATTGCTTCATACAACTATGTATTGAGTGTAATAATATATTTCAACGCTAAAGCTACAATGCGACTTTAATTATTATAAACTGCGCAAATTATCAAGATAAGCATTATATTTTGTATTTGACAAGCCCATGGAAGAATTACTAGTAATTACTAAACTTGTTTATAATTTAGTACTGATAAATTAGTTATCAAATACTTTTTGCCGTAATGATACATTTATAAGTATCTTATACTGGTGTGTGAATATGTGTTTTATTTTTTATTACGTCAGAAGGCATTTTGTTTTGTTTCCTTTCAGCAAATTGATATAATTATTTTAAATCTTTTATTTTTGAATTTTCTATATACTTATGCCCACTACATAGGGTTATCGCTCCCGCTTGGGGAACGCACCCCTCAGTTTGAGAAACGCTGTTCTATAATAATTTCATCATCTTGCTCTACATTTTCACTTAGAGCTACTTACAACTAGCTTTGATTATAATCCGTGACCATAAGATGCAAATTTTGAAGACGAAAGTTAATTGTGGATTTTATTAGATATATACAAATATTATATACTGATGTCAAATATATTTAATATTCTAAATTCAGTTTTAATTCATTGTTGCAGAGTATTCCCAATCTTTAAGAAAAAGTGACAATAATGTGTCTACGAGTTTATCCGTTTCGTAAGAAAACTGTGTTTCTGAAATTATTTTCTTAAATTGAATAATTTCCAAAATCGTAATTTTTTTCAACAGATTATTTATTTTTGTATATTTGAAGAAGAATAAAAATTCTCTGAGCATTTATTTCCAGATTATTAAGCAACAGAAAATTCAAAAAGTTAAAAACATCTGAAAAAAAAAATTAGTTTATAAATAACTCATCTATCGAATTTCAAAGTTTTCCCATTGAGACTGAAAATGGAAGTTTGGAGACTGAGGTGCCAGTTCACGTGTCTTTTACGCCATTTAAACAATAGTTTTGTCATATGTTTTCAACATATGACAACGTTAATAAGGAATAAATCAATTGACTCTTAACTAACTTTAGGATCTACTTCATAATAACAAATATGTTTTTTCATTTCTGATATAACTTTCCATTTATTTCAAATCACAATTAACTTTGCTTTGAAAAATTTTTTAAGTGAATAAATAATTACTTTTTATGATGGCTTATATTTGAATTACCTAAAAAGAGGGACTCTCAGATTTTTTACTCAATAGAGAATGATTTTAAATCTTTTGTAATCTTTTGATTATCAATAATATTCCAGTGTACCTTTGTAATGCACAGTAAAGAAAACTACCATTAAATAAATTTCCTTAGTAATTTTAGCTACACTCATTGCAATTTGACAGAATTATCATATTGTTAAATTCATTTGGGTTCGAGGATTTTATGCAAAACAGTCACAAAGAAAAATAACATTTTTTTTAAGAGCAATGCGAATTTATTGTCGAAATCCCAATCCTTAAAATACAGGATTCAGCAGCAATATTTGCAGAGTAAATCTCAGAAGGCCTTCACACCTTCAACAGAACTCAGACACAACTACCAGTGTCTAAAATATACGTATGTAAAAGATTATTCACAAGCATAGCCGAAGTAATCGGTAATCACGGTCTAAACAAGTTTACTAATCGCTGGTTGAATCAAGACTGACAGTTTCGGTTAGCATCTCTCTGTTTATAGACGCAGCGGAAACTTCCAGAAAGATAGCGCTTGATTCATAGAACATGAAATTAGTGTATTTCTCCACAAATTTCTAGAAGAATCCAGAGGGTTCCGAACTCGCCAAATTGGCTTACAACTCGGTAGCCAAACATGATGCCAACTTGGCTTTATCACCAAGATTTCTCCAAGTTCTCGTTGAATCGCCACTAAAACGTAAGGGACGGCGTTTATTGTGAATATTACAATTTTAACGTAAATTAAATGTAATTTAGAGTAAGATAAAGAGACATTGCACATCCAAATACAAATTATTTACACTATTTTAGACAGAATACTTAACAATATTATTAAGGATTCTATGTATAAGAGAACTAAACTATGACGTTGTGATGAATAAACATGGTTAATTTATTTCTAAAACCACGAATTTTTCTATGACAGATTTTTCAATTATACCCTTTGGACCATTTGACAATCATTCAAGCGGGAAGTTCAAGAGAGTTGAGGTTAAAGTTTTTGAAACAATTATTTTGAAAATAGCGAGGAGCTGTGTGGGACAATAAAGCTCTTTTCTTTCAAGAAATACTGTTTTTGCACGAAGGTCTGCGAAACTATTAACCCTCCGTTAGTCGCCTGAATCTCTGAGATGCATAGTAAAAATAGTTTTAGTGCTGCGTCCACATGATGGAAGGGAACACGCTCTGACCTTTCCTATCTGTCTTCCATCACCTCCCCTAGGGTTCAATGTCAAGGACGAGGTCGACTTTTTCACATTTTGGGTGGCGGGGTCCATTGAATCCGATGGATGCATCACTCCCAACTAAGTCAGTTTTAATGACTTTGTACTATTTCGTTAGGTATCCGACTACGTTCCAAACAGTGATTTTGCAAAAGCGCATAAATGGATAATTTTCATGATATTTGGTGCCATTAGATTAGAATACATGTATAAAATTGTTTTTAAGGACATTTTGACAAAAAAAATTTATTTAAATACAATATATTTTGGCTAAAAATTAACTTAGAATAACCTTTATTCAAAATGTTCTCTTTTTGTGAAAAATGCTTCTATTATAATAATATTTTGCATGCATATAGCTCAGACCTCTGCGCAGAGGCTCAACTAGAATTTTTGAAATATATAACTTAGAAGTGGGTTTATCCATGTTTTACGACAACAAAGGGGAGTAATTTTAGAAAAAAACGCCAATAATTATTTCAATGGGTGGTAACTCTGAAAATAATGGGATTTTTTCAAAAATTCTAGTTGAGCCTCTGTAGAGAGGTTTAATCTATATACAAGCAAAATATTATTATAATAGAAGCAATTTTCACAAACGGAGAAGATTTTGAATAAAGATTATTCTAAGTTAATTTCTTGCCAAAATATTGTATTTAAATAATTTTTTTTTGTCAAAATGTTCCTTAAAACAGTTTTATGCATGCATTCTCATCTGAGTGACATTAAATATCATGAAAAACATCCATTTATGCGCTTTTTTAAAATCACGGTTCCGAATGTATAGTCGGATACCTTAATTTGAATATTTTTCAGTATTTCGAAGTGTGTTTTTCAGTTTTATACAAAAATATTTCGAAACAAGTATTTTGCAACATCTGTTTGATGGTTTCTTTGTTAGGAATTGAGGTGCGTCTAAGGGACTGCACGCGCCTGGCAAATGACTACATTTTACTCCATACCCAATGTAGCTGAAATAAACTCCCTAAATATCGATATTGGGAATCAAAATTACTCAGACCATCAGCCAGTGGCGTACCGTACACATCCGCAACCCCTACATTGCAAGGGGTAGGGGGAAGGCCTCTAGGGTCCCCAAAGCCTGACTGTCGTCAAGTGCCTACCCTTTGTAAAATCCAACTTGGGGGCCTAAAACCTGTCTTTGCAGGGGGGCCCAAATGTTCTCCGTTACGCCACTGTTATCAGTTTACATATCTATGGAAACTAAGCCACGTACTTTTGAAAGAGCGACTTCGAAGAAGGCCTGAGAATAGAATCCACATACATTGTTCATTAGGACTCAGGATTAAAGAAATATCAGATCGGCAACGCCTCGTTCGAAATGAGAAACCAAGAGAAACATCACTAGGATCTTGGAAGAGGAAATTCCCTTTTCCTCTTGTCCGGACATCAAGAAAAGATATGTAGTGTATAATTTGAAAAAGTCATGTGTCTTGAACATTGTTAGGTGATTTGTGAGGATTGCAACAAATCTCAAAATGTAAATAATGATGACACAATAACTAACCAATATCGTTCTGAGGATTCTTCTTTGTCAAATTTCTGATTGAATTTTAAATTTATTATTTTGTCTCAAATATATTTTAATGTCAAATCTCAGCAATAAAATAATTAAATCATGTTTAAATGTAAGTATCAAATAATGCATATGACAGATGCCACGTGCCCATGGATGTTAATTTTTTGAAGCGTGCCCAGCGGAGGGTTTAAGGGGTTATTATCATGAGCTTTTTTCCAATATAAGTTGGTAATGACCCTCACTTTATATTGCAACGTTAATAAACACACAATCATTCACCCAGTATAAGTTGAAAAGAATGATTCTATTGTTGAAATAGTATTGAGTAATAAGATAGAGAAGATAATGTCAGTGTAAATGTGAATTTAGGTATTATGAGATGAACTGCCGAACACTTATTGGAAAATCCCCTCCTCCGAAAAAAAAAAGAATTATAGGTATTAATCTTGAAAATGTAGAATTTAAAGAAAATACACGCTGAGAAACCAAACTCAAATCCTATTTGTAGTTAAGGTTTCAATGTAAATTTTCCACTTCAACGGGCCTTCGTATGTGTTAAGGTATCCGACTACTTTCGGAACCATGATTTTGCAAAAGCGTATAAATGGATAATATTTATGATATTTAGTGTCACTTATATTAGAAAATGTACATAAAATTGCTTTAAGAATAATATTACAATAACAAATTATTTAAGTACATTATTTTGACAAAAAACGAATATAGAATGACCCATTTTCAAAATATTCTCCTTTTGTGAAAAATGCTTCTATTATAATAATATTTTGCCTGTAGATAGCCCAGACCTCTGTTCAGAGGCTCAATTAAATTTTTTAAATATATAACTTAGAGGTGGGTTTATCCATGTTTTACGACAACAAAGGAGAGACATTTTAAGAAAAAAACGCCGATAATTATTTCAATAGATTGTAACTCTGAAAATAATGAGAATTTTTGAAAATTCGTTGTTGAGCCTCTGTATAGAGGTCTGAGCTATACAAAGGCAAAATATGAATACTATAGAAGCATTTTTCACAAAAGGAGAACATTTTGAAAAAGGGTCATTCTAAGTTACTTTTTGGCCGAAATATTGTATTTAAATAATTGTTTTTGGCACAATGTCCTTAAAACAATTTTATACATGTATTCTAAGCTAAGTGACACTAAATATCACGAAAATTATTAATTTATGTGCTTTTTAAAATCACAGTTCCGAACGTAGTTGGATACCTTAAAAGAAGATATATGTTCAGGGAACAGATTATAAAAAAGAATGATGGGATCTAATTTAAAGATGGGGTTTAAGCCTGGGAAAATATCTTGCCCATTGTTCAAAAAAAAATTACTTGGAGGAAGCAGTCATTTAAATAAGAGATGAATCTCGGAAAAAATATTAAGTGCATCGGTGGGGAGGTTTTGTATGCTTTAGTGATTTTTAAAAGCTAAATCTTTTCGATGGATCTCAATTTTTGCATTAGAGTGGAGGTCAAAAACTCACCCCAAACCCTCACTTCGTAAGTGATAGTGGACTCAAACAACAGGCCCATTTCACAGCTTCATCATAGAAGAAATTTTGAGGTTTAAAATTTCTTGCTACAAGCTGGTAGTGGAAAGAGTTATGAATAACATAATTAATGTTTTCTTTCTAGAATGTATGTTTCTTTAATAAAGAATTAATATGAAGGATTGAAAGTGGAAGGTTATTTATGTAGACCAGTGATCTTCAAACCTTTTCAACTCACGGAGCTTGTAGAACAAGGGTGTCCAACACGCGGCCTGCGGGCCACATGTGGCCCACCAGTACATAAATTGCGAGCCCACCGACTCTTTTTAAATTTTTTTTTAAATATCCGGTTTTTAAAGTTTTTTCATTTTGAAATTTACTTATAAGGGGAAATTTAAAAATATAAATATAAATCTACAATGTATTTGCCTGTTGACTGTTCTTGTCTTAAAATAAAACCTTTTTGATAATAGAAACGTCCTTGAGATTAAAATAGATTTATATTTTATCAAACAGTTACGTTTGATTTTACTGTAATAAATTGCTTTTTTAATAAATTCTGAATTGCTTTATGAATATCCTTTACCATAGATGGTACATGATTCTCTATGTGTGCGACTTTCATTTCTCCTCCTCCTTTTCTGTTTGGAGTGCCCAAAAAACAACAGGTAGTCAGAGATGTATTTTAAAGTTTAAAAAAAAATTATTCAGGATGGTTAAGATAAAAGGTAACGTATACTTAATCATTTGAGAATGACAGCACAATAAAATTTCAACAATGAGTAAAGAAAGATCAATTCAAAAGGAACTCCGTAATTTTCAAGAAAATGGCAACATTATTATAATCAAAATTATATAAACATTATTATATTATCTATGTCTGTATACAGGAAAAATAATGAAAACAATAATAATAATTCA
This sequence comes from Trichonephila inaurata madagascariensis, assembly GCA_019973955.1. Classification (NCBI taxonomy): domain Eukaryota; kingdom Metazoa; phylum Arthropoda; class Arachnida; order Araneae; family Nephilidae; genus Trichonephila; species Trichonephila inaurata. The sequence continues at coordinate 36,193 of BMAV01020538.1, read as the reverse complement.
TTTTGTTTTAAATTTTCACTCCAATAAATATTTTTTTGATTCCAAATCTGATATAAATGTACTTATTTTTATGAGCGGCCCGCGATATTACAATGTTTTTCCGAAGTGGCCCGCAAGGTCATTTTGGTTGGACACCCCTGTTCTAGAACGTGAAGATGCTTTCATGGAACCCCATTCCATACACATACTTCGAAGAATATATCTCAAAATAATATTAAAAATAGATCAACATGTTATAGGTTCTTTATGTAAAAGCAATTAGAAAAATATCGCATTTATTATTCAAAAATTATAATCTAATTTTTTTATATATAATTTACTCAATAATAATAGTAATTTGTGATTTAAGTTTTAACTATACTTGCATTATATTTAATAAATGGGATATGTGCTTGGTATTTTTTTTTACGCAAACTGTCGAAATCTAGGTCTATTGCGATTAAATGCAATTGCATTACTTATTCTGTGTTTAAATTGTTTTTATACTTTGTTTTTATAGCCACATATACGTTGAGAAATATATTTCACTTAAACACAATGTTTTAAATGACACTAAAATCTTTTATAGCTGCATGAGAAATCCCGTCTATTCTGTATGAACTTACAACGTAAAATTTAGAAAAGTTGTTCTTATTAAATTTAGATTTTAACATATTGTGTGTGAATCAGTTGATAAGTTATTTCCTCTTCTTCACTATAGGCGTTTTTTCCACAAATACTTTTTTAAAGGTGCATTAGAAAACTATTTAGTTTTGCTAGATATTGTGCGAACTAACGAGTATAAAATTATTTCGTGGAGCCAGAGATAGTAAACAATAGAATATTTCCAATCTAGTAGGAAATATATATATAAATATAAAGCACACACGTGCGTGTATTAATATTCTTTTATTATATTATAATCAAAGCTTAAAAGGCGTTGCTTAATAAAATTATTATTTATAAATAAAATTTTCCGTTTTAAGGAACAGGACGAGCTTTAGATACTTGTAACTATATAAAATTCATAGAGAAAGTAAATCTATTTTGCATACAGATTTATTTCTTCTCGATTTTCTTATTGACTCATGGAACCCCAGGTTTCCGTGGAACACAATCTAGAAACCGCTGATGTAGACCCAAAAACCCAATTTTGCTTCTGTAACTTTGAATGAGGTGAAAATAAATGACGACTCCAATTAATTAAATAATAACAAAATTATTCATGACGAGGACGAACAGATGATAAATCGACGTATACTCAACGAAATATTTTAAAAAAATATAACTTACAATATTGGGAAAGTACATTTGTTTTAAACAAACTTTACTGAGCTCTAGAAAAGGCTCTCTAGAATAGTTCAACGAACAGAATTTAGATAAATTCTCTCTGTAAATTGCAGACTGTGTACAAACATATTCTAATCTCTACTGACTGATTCGATCTGTCTCGAAGGTCTTGTTACGTCGTCAGTAGTTAGCAAACAAGAAAATTTGTCACAGTCTCATTTTAAAATTAAACAGTATTTAATAGCTTCATATGTTACTAAAAAAGTCCAATAAATATGCCAAAAGCCGGGCGGACCGTCTATTTCTCGGGAGTTCAATCCTTATTCCGAAAGGCACTCTACAATTCCTTGCTTTTCCGGGCTCCTCTCCAGTTTACTCCATCCAGGGCTCCATCTGTCTCACTCCAGGTTTCTTCTCCGTTTCCATCCAGGGCTCCATCTCCAATTTTTTTTCCTCTCCCTCTCTCCGAGTTTTTTTTCTCTCCGTCCCCCTTCTCCAAAATTCACCCCTTTTAAACACCAGGAGCGGGTCCACAACACGCCCCTCGTCTTCCTCATTGGCAGGCCAAAAAAAGGTCTGCCCTCGTCCCCGGGCCACTTTCGTCTCCCATTTGCGCGGCAAACACAAACACATTCCTCGTCTGTCTGGAATCCAAGGGCGCCATAATTCTCATCCAACTTCTGAAACTCCCATTCATCTCACCACCTGGGCTTTATAGCCCTATTCTCTAGACACCGACTTTCATACAGGCTTCGCCTATACGTCAACCTATTGTCACAGGCATTCTTTAGCCATTGTAAATTCCAGACTCGATTTCTGCATTTGTCCGAGGCCAGACAATACACAATGACCCCATAGCCACGTGCTCTTGTCACCCAACGTCTGTTTGGGGCCATAAAACTTCAGATGAATAGATGGGTGAGGTTCACCCCAATCGAAGACGTCACAGTCTCTTATATATCATTATGGAAATTTCCAGAAGGGTCGAATCCACAAACTTCTCGATGGTTATTTGGTGCTTTAATTTGTCACCAAATCTATCGCATAGGGCAGGGACGGCGATCAAGTGGCACGCGTGCCATCAATGGCACCCGACACAATACTTTGGGCACTCACTGATCAAAATGGTTTGCATTTTAATTCAAAATAACAAAGTTCGATATGAAGCATTACGAGAAACGCGAGTGATCGGTCGCAGTTTACAGCGAGATTTTCTCAAAGAATTATCGAAAATGCTCAAATTTTTTATGTACCTTGAATTCGGTTAATAAACTGAATTTGTACCAATTCTGTTGGTTGTAAATTGGAAATTTTGAAATGCAACTGATTTATTTCCAGTCTAGTTCAACATGGATTCAAAAATTTGTTGAAAAGAGGAGAAAGTTGGAATTGATTAAAACATAAAGATTAACAAGTAATATAAGTAGAAATGCTTGTAAAGAAATTTTGGAAACATGGAATTAGATTCCAGATACATTTAGCTGTTAGAAAACACTGGCTCATTCTATTTTAACCATATTTTCCTCTACCTATGCTTGCGAGTCATTATTTTCAGAGATGAATAACATTAAAGACTCGCTTGGAAACCGTTTGGAAGATGACTCAAATTCAGCTTGCATTCTGGTAAAAGTAACATCTTACAATCCTAATACAAGTTATTTGTCATCTAATCTACCGCAACACATATAACTAAAACATTTACTACTATTCTGTGCGAAATGTATTTTTTCGTTGTAATTAAAGAGTTTTGAGTTGTTAGTATTTAGTTTTATTATATTTCCTCGATAATCACAAGTCAAAGTCCTTTGACGGCACGTCTATACCTCCTTAAACATTTCTTAAAGAAAAAAATGGCACGTTGTTGCAAAAAGATTCGCCACTCCTGGCATAGGGTGACAAATTCACCAATCTGGAAGACTTGCTTACATTTTTGGGTTGCCGTAATCTTATTGAAATTCATGCTGGGAAGTGAACTTTCCTGTGAAGCTCAATTTTCAACAAGGAGACAGTTACAAAGTAAAACAAGACACATTACGTGTTTCAGTATTAATTTTTTCCTTCATTTCAAGTAACTTATATTCTTTTAGTCATGGTCCTTTTCTTGTTTAATTTCATAGATTCAGATTATTTCTCATTTCTTATTGTTTATGGGATTTTCTCAGAACACAGGGACACCATCCCCTATGTTTTCACAGCCCCATTCTGCCGAAATTTGTCTAGTAAAACCCACACAGGTAACAATTTCTTTCTAGTTATATTCTATATTTCATTGCAATATGGTGCTTAATAATAAGTTAGTTTCCTGTTTCCTTATTTCACAATATATTTGCGATGGACTGATGTAATTTTGTCTCCTCACCTCCGCATTTTTTGCAGAGGATTTTTAAAAAAATATTGCTTTTTTTCTTGTTTATGCACTGTTTTTTTTTTGTTTTGGTATTGTTCCTTATATATCTCGGAGGCCCGGTTAGTAGTTCTAAGCTCTTTATGTGAGTTTGATCCTCCAGAGTAAATTAATAAATAAATATCACATATATCAATACTTATGTGTACTTTCATGTATTAAACCGAAAATGAAACCGAATTTGAGTTTTAGAAAATGGTTCTTTTAATGTTGAATGAGATATTAGGATATATTATCTCTGAGTCTCAAACATTTTATGATAAAGAATTTCTCCTTTAGATTTTTCTAATCTTTTCTGCCAAATCACAGATACTTTTTCTATTTTTTTATTAAAATAAGGATAGAAATAAAAACAATATTTTTATATATAAATTATAATCATTTCACATTACTATATATACGAATATATATAATGTATATCGAATGAAAAATATAAATCATTAAATGAAACTCCGAAATAAAAGATCAATTTGAAAATATCAAAATGTTTACTTGCTTAGCTTTCTGATATGTTTAAAAATCCTTAAATTCATAATATTTGCAGCATCCCGTAGTTTAAGAAAAATTCAATTTTGATAAAATAATCAACGGAAACACACACAGGAAGACTTAAGAGATCATAAACTTTGTACTAAATCTTAATTGTTGGTGTTATCATCACACGGCAGTATACAGCTTTTAATAATTTTTCCTGAATATTTCTGGGAATAAACATAATTAACGATTAAAATTTGTTAGGTAGACTATTGAGACTATTCTCTTCTCATTTCTAAGAATAGACCCTCCAAGAAGTACCCCAACTGTTCTTATAATTTAAGTTAACTATATTAATAAATCCACATCATAATTTAGTTGATTTTGAATTATTCAAAATTTTAGACAAGTTGAGGAAATTTCTGAAAGTAATTTATTAAAAATATCTTTTTTTTTCATTGATTATAACCAAAATGTAGAATAACATCAGGTGTTTGTTAAGTGTCCGACATTAACAAGAAATGACTCAATCCTAAACATCTTATCACTGTAAATTCTTAATTTGTAGAATTTTTTTTTTTTAATTTTGAGTATTTTAATTTTAGGAAAATTTTCAGGCAGAAATATTAATTTAGACGCAGATTATTAAACTAAATTTATGACGGAATGTGAAGAATCATTTTTCAATGACTAAGAATAAAAAAAGATCAAAGTCATAGATTTAGTAGGTGTTTATCAAAATAAAAAAAACATAAATAACTTATAAGATTTAACTTTATTTTAACTGATTCACATTAAATATGTGAGTCAGTTCTATTTATTTTAATTTAGGCCTTTGTGCGAAGCTACTTTTAATAATTCCATATGCATTTTCTATAAACAATTCTAAGAAGTAAAATCGGATGTATCTTTTAATTTTGCATTGAGCGATATTCTTAGATGTAATTAACCCTTTAGTGGGCCATTTATTTTTCATTTCAATTCCTCCCAGTTTTTTACGTTTTATTACAACTAAGCAATAGCACTTAAGGAAACGCATTTTATTTTGCCGAATTTTATTTTTACATTTAAATTTCAGGGGTGGGAAGTATCCTTCCCACGGAACCATTTACAGTCATAAAGAAAATTAATTGAATTTAATGGTGATTATTTGCCATGAAATGATGAGAAGCATGTTCCAATGCACAAGGGTACATCACATTCTGCACAAATGCAGAGGGTCCGCTTTTCTTTTTCTTTTGTGCTACATTTCCTAAATCGTCTATAGTTGGAAACCATCTTCGGCATAGGATTTCCTACACTGGCTAAGCGTACATCATGAACTGCACATTTCTTTACTTGGAAGCTAGCAGGACGTCCTTTCCTTTTTCTTGAGGAATATACGTCTATTATAGCTGATGAGCTAATGCTATACGGTATGTGTTAGCTGGTCTAAATTTCTGTTTCTTTTGTTCACTTTCCACAGTATGAAACTATTTACGATGCCAAAGTAAATTAGAAAATGAAATATACGATGCCAACATTTTACAGATGTTCCTATTTGGTATCTTTCTTTTCTTTATAATAATATTAGATAGCTACTGTCACAAAATGTACAGAAACATACGAAATAAGAAAGTGTTATTACAATAAAAACAGTGTTTTACTCACGTTTGCAGCAGAATCGTTGAGCAGTACAAATGTCACATAAAACAGATGTAGTAGAACAAATCTCACATAAAGCTTTCAAACATTCGAAAACAAAATTACCGCTTATTCCATTCAATCGATTGAACACTAGATGGCAGCACAAAACTGAAGCGGGAAATTGTGTTCCCACCGTTCTAATAGCAGCATCAATATATTATAATGGAAATTGCGCTTCCCATAGGCGCATTTTGTAGGATCTTCTAGGTGAGAAGTAATCTTCCCATAGCACACGAAAGGTTTAAAAACAAAGACAAATTACATTTTTCCTGAAATTTTCTTTCCTATGCCCGTCTGCGTCCTTTCGGTCACAAGTCGACAACGCAGAACGATGCAACACAGAACGATAAAAACAGTCATCAAAGGCACAGTTAATAACATTCCCAGAAATATGGTTTAAAACAGCAGGGCATATATTGAGGTACCCCAATCAGGGCTAATCCATGATCACAAAGTGAAGAGAAGTTTGAATCTGCCATCCTGCAAATTTGAATCCATCCAGCAGGGCGTATATTGAGGTATCCTAGTCAGGGTTAAGCCATGGTCACAAGGTGGAGAGAAATTTAAATTTGCCATTCTTATTCTATACAGGTAATCCTGGAAAAAGTCATGACCAATATCAAGTCTGAAACAGGTCAAGCTAACTGTTCTTATTTTTTATTCTGGCCCCATCTTCAGAATCTTTGTCATTAGATGACGAGCAGCCCACAATAAAGTGATGATGAAGAATAAAAAGAATCAAAATTAGGCTTCGTAGAACCTTCATTGATCTTCGTCTTTAAGAAACTTTACAACAATAGAGCAGTATCCGAGGTGGTCACCCTGGTCGCAGAGGATGTAACAAGCTGAATCCTTGACTTCCAATTCGATATAAATGCTTTTGCAAATAACCATGTCCAGTAACCAAACGAAAGCAAGCAATTTCCACAGATTGAAGCTGGAAATTGGATATTCTACTACTTTTGTTAAGCCAGAAATTCCACCTTTTACTCACAACTGAATCACCATACAATGAGGATCTATTAATTTTCAGTTTGCTGTAAATGATTCTTTTGATGTTACGCTGAGGCAAAGGAGAGTCACACTGACTGCTTTAGACAAACAACCAGAAATTTTTGTTTAGGTCCTTAGAATTGAGCTCTATTTCTTCCCTGAAGCCCTATCTAAAAAAAGACTGGAAGGTTTGGATCTAATATGACAGGACATATAAAACGCTTTATATGCCCAAAGATAAAGGAGGATCTGGCTGCGTCAATAGAGATCCACTTCCCCAACATATCAGCCCATTTATTTTCATAGATCCGCAATAACTTGGAATCCACTACAATGCAATGTAGTTCTTTATATTCAACAATACAGTAAAGCGAGTGAGTGAGTGAATATTAAGGTCGCACTGTTCAGCTACACGAGGGCTTTTGGCGAAGGACCACGTAATTTAGAACCATGGTCAAGTGACGTGGACAACACCTGAGTTGGCACACCCCTCTCCTAACTTCTACACCACACCAATAGGAGGACGTTTTAGGTCTCGACAGATTTAACGTGCATCGCTGCCCTACACGGCGGGTCTTTAGTGGTATTGGGCTCGAACTTATGACATGCCTACTATGGATCCGGTAACTTGACCACTGGGCTACCGCAGCCCCCAACACTACAGTAAAATACGTTTAGTGCGAAAAAGCTTAAGGTATCCGACTACGTTCGGAACCGAGATTTTAAAAAAGTGCATAAATGGAAAATTTGCATGATATTTAGTGTCACTTAGATTAGAATACATGTATAAAATTATTTTAAGGACATTTTGACAAAAAACATAATCTAAATACAATATTTCGGCAAAAAATTAACTTAGAATAACTTTTTATTCAAAATGTTCTCCTTTTGTGAAAATTTCTTCTATTATAATAATACTTTGCCTGTATATATCTCAGACCTCTGTACAGAGGCGTAACTATGACTTTTGAAAAAATTCACATTATTTTCAGATTTATAACCCATTGAAATAATTATCGGCGTTTTTTTCCTAAAATTTCTCCCCTCTGTTGTCGTAAAACATGGATAAACCCACTTCTAAGTTATATACTTCAAAAATTCTAGATGAGCCTCTGTACAGAGGTCTGAACTATATACAGGCAAGATATTATTATAATAGAATAATTTTTCACCAAAGGAGAATATTTTGAAAATTCTTCATTCTATGTTCATTTTTTGTCAAAATATTGTACTTAAATAATTTTTTATTGTAATACTATTCTTAAAACAATTTTATATACATTTTTTAATCTAAGTGACATTAAATATCATTAATATTATCCATTTATACGATTTTGCAAAATCACGGTTCCGAACGTAGTCGGGTACCTTAAGGCGGAATATCGATTAACACAAAGTAATACAACTGCCCTGATAAAACTAATGTGTACTTTCAAGCACTTTTTTTTAATACGAAAAGATTTCACTTCTGGGAATGAACAAAACACGGGAAACACCAGACACTTAATGAAATGTTTGAGAAAGTATCTTTATTATTAGAATGTCTCACTATATCATCGGATGAATTCCTAGCATTCGATGATGATGTGTGTACTACCCCAATTATGGCAGACAAAGACATTTGAGAGTTTGTTCAAAGCTCAAAATATAACATTGATGCAGATTCCGATGACGAAAGTGAAATAAACAATGCAGCTCCTGTTCCCACGTCAAGGAAATGAGGAACATTGTAAAAAGTATACGCACTTATTTAGAAAAACATTCCAATGGGGAAATTGATAGCAAAGTTGTGACAATGTGCTACAATTTGATGCTATAAAAGACAATTAAAAGAAAAATATGAGATTATTTCCGAAAAACACAATAAATGTTTTGCTCTTCAAAGAACTTGAAAATTTTACATTCAACTTCTTTAAAATCTTGTGAATGTTTTTGATTCATTGATTTTTGTTAAATACATGCGAGTATACAAATCTATGTAAACAAAATAAACTCTAATAAACTTAATTTTGTTGATATGGTTTTTTTTCACTATATTCCTTAACGCAAAAAAATATTTCAGAATCCCTTCATTTTCATGCTGAGCGATTTTCACTGTGTATCTTATTTAAGGTATCCGACTACGTTCGGAACTGAGATTTTGCAAAAGCATGTAAATGGATGATATTTATGATATTTAGCATGACATAGATTAGACAATGGACAATGTATATAAAATTGGGTTAAGAATAGTATTGCAATAAAAAATTATTTAAGTACAATATTTTGACAAAAAGTTAACTTAGAATAACCTTTTTTCAAAATGTTCTCCTTTTGTAAAAAATGCTTCTATTGTATTAATATTTTGCCTGTATTCAGCTCAGACCTCTGTACAGAGGCTCAACTAGAATTTTTGAAACGCATAACTTGGAAGTCGGTTTATCCATGTTTTACGAAAACAGAAGGGAGAAATTTTAAGAAAATACGCCGATCATTATTTCAAATGGTTGTAACTCCGAAAATAATGTGAATTTTTCAAAAATCATAATTGAGCCTCTGAACCGAGGTCTGTGCTATATACAGGCAAAATATTAATACAATAGAAGCATTTTGTACAAAAGGAGAACATTTGGAAAAAAGGTTATTCTAAGTTGTTTTTTTGCCAAAATATTGTATTTAAATAATTCCTTTTGTCATAATGTCCTTAAAACAGTTTTATACATATATTCTAATCTAAGTGACACTAAATATCATGAAAATTATACATTTATGCGCTTTTTTAAAATCATGGTTCCCCGAACGTAGTCGGATACCTTAAGTTCAAAATTTGATCAGTTTTGTGAAAGTGGCAAATATATTTACACAGGTATATGTGCAACTTGGAATTCATAATTTTTTTCTGGACTTATTTTCTTGGAATCTGACAAAAGATTAGCTTTTCCACAAATATTAGTAATCATATATATATATATATAATTGCATAACCTTATATGAAATTTGTTGTTGTATTAGTGGAAATATCCTTCCTTTCTATGAATAAAAAATATATTGGATTAATATGGCATTTAAAAATGACAGATTGTTCTTCATCACACAGCTTAGAAAAGAAAATACCTTAAAAGAGCATAATCGCTGAAATACATTTATTGCAAACCATAGAACAGCTTATCAACAACTCAATAAGAAATCCTAGATGATTAAACCTCTTAACATTTCCGCAAAAGCTTCTCTCGATACACTTACGACGAAACTGAAATAGCTACAAAAGCCTTAAAAAATGTTCTGCTATTCAGCATTATCGAAAGGTTATGAACCAAAAACTGTCTAAAAGTAATCAAATTGTGGGACGACTGTTCTTCCCTTCTCCGTAATCAAATCTCTTATTCTTTTTTTCATTCAATTATCAGAAACTTTACTTTCGAAGAAAATCTCACAACCGTGAAATTCAATATCGAAGGTAACGAGATAAAATTACTAATAATAAAAAGAGAAAACCGATTGCTTTTATATAAAAAAAAAATTCGCATATTCTAATTATTTCCACAATCGTAACAAAATTAGTCAAAATATGTTCTTTAAATTGTATTCCTAATGCAATGTATTTGATTAGAATGAATTAATCTATGTTTGGATTCCCATAAGGAGTTCTAATCTGATTAATGTGAAATTAAAGGATATTGAATTAAAGGTAAGTGAAAAAAGGTTTTTCGTATGCAAGGTTTACTTCCTTGTTCGTAAATATTGCTTTTAATTTGAGACAATAAGCTTAACCTTTATCTAAATGATTACTTACTATTTTATGAAGGAGAGAACAACTATTGCATTCCTTGAGATTTTAATAAGAATGATGACTTTTTAAGTTTAACATAAAATCTATTTGTTCTTCAAATATGCTTTTAAATTTTTAACATTGCTTGTAACGTTTAAGCCCTTGTCGGTTTTTTCCGAGCTGAACTTTGGCAGATGAAACGTACCATCCTGGCTCACCCGAGAGAAGCTCGGGCACTGTGAAAATTTACATTGTGCACAGTCGGTTATTTTATGCTCAACATGTGCTTTTTATGGTTTCAAATGATTAAAGTGCCACTTGTGGAGAATTTTCTGAAAAAAGAGGACGTCCTTCGTGCTTGTCTGAAAGAAACTATGATGACACATTCCCTCGAAAGAGAAAAAAATAATTCATTGTTTTTTAAGTTATCCGACTACATTCGAAGCGTAATTTTAAAAAAGCACGTAAATGGATAATTTTCATGATATTTATTGTCACTTAGATTAGAATACATGTATCAAATTGTTTTAAGGACATTTTGACAAAAAATTTATTTAAATACAATATATTTCGGCTAAAAATTAACTTAGAATAACCTTTTTTCAAAATGTTCTCCTTTTGTGAAAAATGATTCTATTATAATAATATTTTGCCTGTATATAGCTCAGACCTCTGTACAGAGGCTCAGCTATGATTTTTGAACCATTCACATTATTTTCAGAGTTACAACCCATTGAAATAATTATCGGTGTTTTTTTCTTAAAATGTTTCCCCTCTGCTGTCCCCGTTGGTGTGGTGTGGTAGTTAGGAGAGGGGGGTGCCAGCTCAGGTGTCGTCCACGTCACTTGACCATGGTTCAAAATTACGTGGTCCGTCGCCAAAAGCCCTCGTGTAGCTGAACAGTGCGACGTTAATATTAACTCAAACTCAAACTCAAACTCCCCTCTGCTGTCGTAAAACATGGATAAACCCACTTCTAAGTTACATATTTCAGAAATTCTAGTTGAGCCTCTGTATAGTGGTCTGAGCTATATACAGGCAAAATATTATTATAATAGAAGCAGTTTTCGCCAAAGGAGAATATTTTGAAAATGGGTCATTCTATGTTCATTTTTTGTCAAAATATTGTACTTAAATAATTTCCTATTGTAATAATATTCATAAAACAATTTTATGTACAATTTCTAATCTAAATATCATAAATATTATCCATTTATACGCTTTTGCAAATCACTGTTCCGAACGTAGTCGGATACCTTAAGGAGACTGTAAGGGGACGAAGGTAAGAAGAGAAACAAGATTATATTGTCCGGATTATGATGTTGGATTATGTGCAGTATCGTGTTTTCGAATTTATCATACACGATTAAATTCTGATTGATAACATTATAATCATTTATGCAAATGCAAAAATTGTAAAAAGAAAAAAAAAATTATGATTCAAGAAGGTATTCTAAGCTTTATATTTATACTTTGTGTGAATTGACTCCAAAGTCTAATAATTTCTGTCATAAAGAAAGCCAACTTTAAAGGTAAATTACTTATTTATTTATATAAATTTTTTTACATTCATTTTTAGGAACTTTTGTATGGCAATGGTGCTATTATGTTTAAACAGATATGTATGTTTGAAAACAATCCTAAAAAATTCGCATTTTTGGATCCATTATCCAGAAATAAAATGAAATTAACAAATAAATAAATGAAATAAATCTTTGTTGTAAAGGAAAAAAATGAAGTCTTCCTTGCAATATTTAATTTGATAACCTGTTTTGAAATTTCAAAATTATTTACGTTTATGAGCTTCAAAATCTGTACAATTTTTAAAAACTGCCGATAAGTTTCTCTGAATAAGGAAAATTACGAAATTTTCTGCTTAAAAATCTTTATAGTATGTTCTAACGGCTCATCCAAATTGATTTTTTTTCTGTTAATCTCAAAAAGCATTTTTAGAAGCAGTTGTCTATTAAATATAAATAAATAAATATTATAATATCATAAAACAAATAAAGAGTTACTTAATATTCATTATTAAATGTTGTAAAGTACAGAAGGATGTTAAATTTTGAAAAATATTACTATGATTTAGAAACTATGAAAAGAACAAGTAATGTAAAAACATATTTTTCATGTCTCAATTCCTACTTAGATCAATAAAGAAAAATTTTATTTTAGTTACTTTTTATTAAATAGTTACAATTAATATATAAATATGTATATACATATGACAGAAACACAGCATTAAGTGATAAATCATTTTTATTAATTTTCATTAAAGTATCATATTGTCATCCAAAAGAATCGAGTGTATAAAATTTCAGTTCAACTGAATGCTTTAAAACGTGAGAAAAAATCTTTTAAAGTTTTTACCCAAGTAGTTAAAAATGAAACCAACGTTGCTGTATCTGTAATTCTTTCAATAATTAGTTTCAGTCAATTAACTTTAATTAATTGTAATTAAAATATCTTATTTTTACCCAAAATTATAGTGTATAGAAAATTTCAGCTCAAATGAGCGCTTTAAAATGTGAGAAAAAAAAAACATTATCAAGTTTCGACACAAGTCGCCAAAATGATCGCTAAGTCACCAAAAATGATGCCAACGTGGCTGTATTCGTGTAATTCTTTAAATAATTAGTTCTAATCAATTAATTTTTATTAATTATAATTAAATTATTGTATTGTCATACAAAATAATCAAGTATGTAAAATTTCAGCTCAATTGAGCGCTTTAAAATGTATTTTATTAAAAATTGAAAATTCCATCAAGATAAATAAATAAATAAATATATAGAGAGTGTGAGCTAATAGTAGGAATTGAAAAATCGATAAAGTATATATGATTCATGAAATAAATATTTGTTCTTTGTAAGAAGAAGTTGAATAAGAATACAGTGAAATACGCTTAACGGTCTAAGGCTTAAGGCAAAATATCGGTTAACACGGAATAATAAAATGGTCCCAATTATCTACTATGCATTTTCATGCAGTTTTTTCTCTCATCACGAAACGAAAATCGTTTAACACGAAAAGATTGCCTTTCTGGAAATGGACAAAATACGAAAACACCAGCCGGATTGAGCTGTCTTATTTTATTATCAGCATAATTCATTGCAGTAGATAATGATAATGTATGCATATCCTCAATTATGACAGACAAAAACATTTTGAAATTTGTTCAAAGCTCAAAAAATATCATTGATGCAGATTTCGAAGATGGAAATGAAATGAATGATGCACAGCTCCTATTCCCACGTCATCAGAAATGAGGAACGTCACGGAAAAGTATGCGCTATTATTTAGATGAACATTCCAGTGATGAAATGAATAACAAAATGGATCTTATAGAACAATACTTTGACAATTTGATACTAAAAAAAAACAATGTAAAGAAAAGTATATCAGATTATTTTCCAAAAACTCGATAAATGTTTTGTTTTTGAAAAAAAATTGAAAATTTTGTATTAAATTTCTTTAAGTTTTTGTGAAGTCTCTTCTTTAATTGATTTTTATTAAATATATGTATAGATTCATATCGATGTAAATAAAATAAACTCGAATAAACTTAATTTTTTTCATACATGTTTTATTTTGCAATATCACTTAACACTAAATTTTTTAATATGAAAAAATATTTCAGTCCCTACAGTTGTGTGTTAAGCAATTTTTATTGTATATACAAAATGTAAGACAAAAAAGAGTCAAGGTATGATTGTGTATTAGAATAATGTGCAATGTCATGTCAATTGCTTTACCTAAATATTTCACAAATCCATTCTTTTTTTTAAGAGATTTATATAAAAAAAATCTCTTAATCTGTAAGGCACACGCAGGCTATTTCTTTGGAACGAATTATCATGTGTGTGAATTCAATCATGTGCGTGTGTGAGAATTTAAATACCTTATATGTCCCTAAACTACTGAAGATATCCTATCTCAATAGAGCAGTGCTTCTCAAACTTTCAATATTCGCGACACAATATTCAATCGTTACTTTCATCGCACCCCCCTTACAATAACGATGCATTTAATTCAATCATTCTATATTTTGAAGCTAAACCTACAGTATGATGTTTACCTCTTTAATGCCACCGGGATATATAAATGTCTCGCTCAGCCAATGTGTTAATTGCCCCGGACGTATATATACTTCTTTCCGAAGTACGATATTTTCTGTGCACTGCTATCCATAAATTTATTCCAAAGGTTTTAGAATGAAATAAAAGGATATTGATTGTCTTTGCGAAGGATTTACTTATTTCAGATTATTTGTTTCTGTATTCCTTTAGGCCCTCCTCCCCAATACACCAGATACGTTCGTCTACATGTTAAACGGTGGCATTGGGGAGCGAATCACGTAATTTTTATAATCGGCATTTCAAAGATTAATTATAAACCATACAAACTATCAAGATAAGTGTTAATTTTTGTTTTTAATTTTATATGTGACAAGCCTACGGGGACACTGAAAATTATTAAACTTGTTCTTAAAGTAGTATTTTTAAAATACTTATAAAATTCATTGCGAAGTACTGATATATTTATAAGTGTAAATGTGTATTTCATTTTTTATTTGTTTCCTTTTAGTACATTAATAATTTTTTCAAACAATCTTTTGTTTTCGACTTTTCAATAGGCTCGCGCCCCCCTTGTAGGGTCATCACGCCCCCTCTAGGAGGGCGCGCCCCACAGTTTGAGAAACACTGCAATAGAGGACAGTTTAGCATCTTCTGTGAATTGCTTCTTGGACCAACAATAAAACAAAGAATGCAATGATTAATGATTAAAAGCTAACTAAAAATGTTTATTGACAACTAATCTTGAAGAACATGTGAGCAGCAAGCAATGGTAAAAACGTAAATTATGACTGATTTTAAGGAATAGTAACTAGCTTATATATAAAACTATCGTGCTATTTTACTATCTTAATATGTATTTAAAATATTTATTTTTGTCTTCATTTTAGTCAGAATTCTATGTTGCAGAACAGTTTCAATGATTCTGAAGAGTCTATGCAAATATTTTATAAGTTATTTTTACCAGTTAGAGATGCATCATTTAAAGAGTAGGGAAAGAAATTCTAAACCCACATAAAAGTTGTGGAGATGTCAAGAAGTGCATCATTTTTTTAAAAAAAAATCAATATATGTCTTTATGCGTGAATAGGTGAGATCCTCGTTTTTTGCTTTCATTTTGTTAAGCTGAGGCATTATAAAAACTCTCACTGCAGACTTAGGGACTAAGGTCAGATTAAAAAAAACTTTTAACACATTTTTTTTATACGTAATTTAATTTTTCCTTAAGATACATAGTAAGAAAAACTTTTTGTTCTTATACCATTTGATAGATAAAAAAAAAAGACATTCTTTTTGGTGATCAAGACTTTTTTTTTGATACTTTAATGAGATTTTAAATCATCTTTGAGATCCTTTTTGCAATAAACATATATCCTATATGTAAATACTTAAAATCGGTGCTGTGAAAAAATATTAACTAAATAGAAAATTGAAAATGTGCAATAAATATGCTTCACAAAATACATTTTAAGTTATTTTTATTTCCATAATAACATATTAGAGTATTTTCAAATTTAATAGTTTTCTTCTTTTATGTTATCATATATGTGGCAATTTGTTTTTTACGCTTGTGTGTGTGTCATAAGTTACAACTTTAATGTACATGTACAAAACATTTTATCTATAATTTTATTGCTTTAAAAATCTATATGTATATGAGAAAAGTCACTCACTCACTCATAATGATATCTTTAGAATTATCAGACCTAGTGACTTGAAATTAGGGAGACATGTTCCTTTTGTTGAGTAGGGATCCACTAAGAAAGGGTTTTGGGGAAGTCGACCCTCAACGGGGTTTGTAGGAGATATTATGAGTGTTTTATGGTGAGAAAATTCCTGTTTTTGAGCTATTAGACGTACAGATTTTAAACTCGGTCAACATATTGATTAAATTGTATTGAGCAGATATCGATTAAGAACTTTTTTAGTGTGAATCGACTTCCAAAGGGGGTTGCAGCGGTGTTATAGGAGAAAAATCCTTCTCTTTTTTAAATATTATATTTTACAGATTTGTAATTTGGTAAGCAAGCTATTTTTATTGAATAGAAATCCGCCAAGAATGGGTTCTGCAGAAATCGAAACCCAGATAGTGGTTACTGGGTTTTTATCGACAAAAATTCCAATTTTTGAACAATTAGACCTACAGACTTAGAGTTTTATAAGCATAATAAATTGGAGATTAGAGAAAAATTGGTTTTGAGCAAATTTATTTCGAGGGTAGAAGAATACAGGGACGTTAATGAAAAATATACTTCTGTTTTAGAAATTCATGCTGTCTTTTTTTAAGGGGAAAGCTAAAATCTTATTTTTTTTCACAATTTGAGATTTTTGCATTTTCAAATTGTATAGAACTTAACCTTTCTAAGAAATCCTTACTTTAACCTCTAGAGTAATTAGAAGCCTTTAAAACCCATTTTTAAATAATCTTTGAAGCTGCGCTACGCCCATTTGAATGGCGAAAAATGTAAACAAAGGCCTTCATTTTTGTTTAAAAGTTGATCTTCTGATATAAACCAAAACATATATCTTTTATTTTAAATTAAGCCTTTTATTTTTTTTATTTCCTAGCCAATTAAAGTCTCACTGTATATATTAAAATCAATTTATCTCAAAATGTAAATTTTGATGTTCCACATGTACCTTTACGGAGGAACTACTGTTCACTGGTATGTAAATTTTTATGATATATTTATAATGATACTAATATATACTGAAATGAGCTTTTTGTAAAAAAAAATAATTATTTTTTACAAATTTTTTATGTGAAAAATGGGTCAAATTTCGCAATGTTTGATAAAATATTTCATAAATGATGAAAAAATTCAAAATTAGCTATAAGCTCATTTCAGTATAATGAGAAAGGTGTACTTTAATTGTATGAAAAATTTCAAGCATGCACATATAAAAGATTTTGAGAAAAGTTATATCGAAAACAGCGAATGTAACATTGTCGGTATAGAGGTTTCCTACTCAACTTAAGAAAAATGGTTTGGAGGACGGAAGAATACAGGGAGGTTAATGATAAATATACTTCTGTTTTAGAAACTCATGTTCTTTCTTTCTTTCTTTTTTTTCTTTTTATTTTATTTTCTTTTTATTTTTTCATTTAAGAACTGAGGATTCTAAGAATATTTTTCAATCCAATTGGAAAATTAATGCTACTACTTAGATAGCAATGACTTAAAATGAATATATAGAGTAGATATTCCAGCGAAGCGACAGGAAAATAGCTAGTTATACAGGGTGATACACTACCAGACCGACAAACTAGTGAAGGTGTGCAGGGGGTACAGAGACGACTCGAAATAACATAGGAATTAAGGGTCGCAAATGCCGTAGTTGGTACGAAGAAGCAGGAAAAAATAGTAGAAACACTCAAATATTTAAAGGATAGAAAACAATTTTTTGAAAGGTTGTACAACAGCAGGGTTTCGAAATTACGACCGGAATACATGTGGCAGGTTTGCCTGCTGTGCTGCGTGGAATTCCTTATGTTCTAGAAAATTCCTCCATTCAGTCTTGCGGTAGATGACACTGAACCGAAGGTTTCGTGAAAATAGATCCTTTAGATGTCGTCATTTGTGATCCGTTTCTTGAGATAGTAAGATGATTTGGTATTCAAACAAAGAATTGGTCAATAATCTGATCGCTGAACATATTGGATCATAAATATGAAGGATAGGACTCACGATCTTTGAGTTCGTAAGCACGTAACATACCACTAAACGAAAATGATCACCTCAGTCTAGAAGATGCTACTGGCTTATATAGATACAACCGCTACACTACTTCCCCACAAGTGAGTCGGTGGATAGGCGAACGAACGATATAGTTGTTATAGCAAGCGTATGGGTTATTGCTATTGCGTTAAGTGGGTCTGATGGCTTTTATTGCTGCGTCAAGTGTGTCTGACGACTTTGGTTGCTGTGTCAAGTGTGTCTGACGGCTTTAGTTGCTGCGTCAAGTGACTCTATGACTTTTGATTATTCTTGCGACGGGTAAATGGCGCCACGACAGATGCGCAATGTTTGCGTTTTTTTTTTAGTTCACTGTCAAAGTTACCAATGCGGAGGATAGAACTTGCGACCTTTGCGTTCATAAGCACGTAACATACCACTAGACCAAAATGATCACCTTAGTCCGGAGGCTGTAACTGGCTTATATATATATATCGCCACTACATAAATATGACCTAATGCAATAAGTGTTAAAATAGAATTTATCTGTATAGAGATACAAATTACTAAGGAAATTCGAGAAGTTGCTAACGCAATTGATATTTTTGTAGAATATCATTTATTGACTAGCATCAAGAAAGACCGAGCCTTTAATTTTTGACAAATGCCAAAAAGTCATAAGGAAATATAATGCTTTATTTCAACAGAAGATTATACTATTTCACATAGATGTCGTATTTTACGATATTGAATCGTAAATAAAAAAACATTTACGATACTTGTAGGACTTTACCGACACCATGGAGAATAAGATACATTCTAAATTTATGAGATGAGTTTAAGAAAGTTTTATTTAATAACAAATATATTTTTTCAACTATGAAAGGAAGGAAAAAGAAATTTTGCTTAAAAATTCCACGAAGTAAAATGAATAAAATTATTTGAAGAACAATATTTACAATGATTTTTATTTTCTAAATGATTTTATAATAATATCATCAACAATTTCTACCAATTTCGAAACAAATCTTCGATCAAAATCGTTTTTATTTGTCCTGTTGATATAACATCTTAATTTGGATTTGTGATCTATTTACGTATAAGATTTTTAATAGTTAATTGATAGGCACATCCGAAGTTTATTGTTGAATGTGATATTTCTAGGAAATACGACTTAATCAGTATTTTTTAAGCCTCTTGGTTGTTTCTACTCTACGCACTCAGAATAAATCTCACACTAACATTACAGACGTTTTAACCAATATTCCTGGATATTTTAAATAAGGTAGTTCGTTACTTTATGCTCTATTCAGTCTTTCCTTCGGGAATGGAGGATAAAGTTGTTAGGATTAGAATTTGGTTACATTTTTCTCCTGGAAAATAACATGGATTGGGAATTTCTCCATATGCGTTACAAGCCAAAACGATGGTGCAGAACAGGGGTCAGAAACCTTTGAACTGTGGCGTGCCAAGCCAATTTACCAGTATTAATCAAGATGTTTCTCAGAAGAAAATTTTGAAACTATTCGGTTCCTTCTATTGCAAGTTAGCAATGTATGCGTATAGAGGTGAGGAATACGTGTATATATATATATATATATATATATATATATATATATATA